>JAURVB010003366.1:0-24405 GCA_033002965.1 Piper betle
ATACATAAGTATAATTTTATTCGAGTAGGAATGCATGCAACTAAATATCTAATATATATATCATTTTCAAAAATATTAAATATTAAATTATCAACAAATCTAGTGAGATAATTAATTATTCCTGTGACATAATCATGTAAATCCTACTTCACATTTTAAATTAATTATCTAAATCATAATTAATACCTAACAATTGATAAAATAATTATTACTAATAAACAAGTATTTAATTTTCCTTTGCGATGATAATTATTTAACCCCGATCTTGATGATTTAGTTGACGGTTATAATTTTTAATCGCTACTATTATTTACAGCAATTTAATTAATTAAGTTGTTCAATTAAATTATTTAAAATAATTTGTATTATTCAAAAATATTATTAATACAATTATTTTAAATTATTCGACTCAATAAAGTTTCGAACTTTATTTATTTTCATTATTCTATTTAGGTTCGACGCGAGTGATTGCTACCCGACTATAGTTTAATAACCCATTTTCTACATTACTGACTCGTTATTAAAATAATCACTTTATTTACCTAATATTAAATTTAATATGGTAAAGGTAAAATCTTTATTTTATTAATTACTTATAACCCTCCGATTTAATTTAATCGCTTGAATTACGCCGATTAATTATCGACCGTTTATCATTACCGTATTTTTATTACTTCGTGGCGATTTCATACAATAATTAGTTAGTTTAGTAACTTTAACCCATAACCCATTAAAATAATTATTTTTAAAGATTTATTACGAGTTTGAATTATTTTTAACTCGAGTCGGTATCGAGTCAGGTGTTATTTACGAGTTGGTATTATTATTTAACTCGAGCTGTGTCGAGTCAAGCATTATTTACAAGTTTGCCACCCAAGGTAATTTTTTTCTTCTTCTTCTTCTCCGGCATGCTCTGTTCCCGACTCCAGGCGCCCTCCAGCCGCCGCCGCCGCCGACCACCTCCGGCCGCCGTCAATCGTCGCCGACCAGCCCTGCCATGCCGTTGCGGTGTCGCCTCGGCCAACTCCGGCCGTCTTCCAGCCGCGGCGACGCCCGCATCGCCTGCCTAGCGGCGTGCTCGCGTCGGCGATTCCACCGCCGGCGAGCGTCGCCGCCTCAATTGGGTGGTCGCCTCGACACCCTCGACCACCTATCTACCTTCCCCGGCCATATTGGAACCCGTCGCCACCCAGGACGGCCGGATTTCTTCCCCCACCGCCGTCGCCTCTGTTTTCGCCGCCATCCTCTATTTTTGGCCATTTACCACCCCAGGCCGACATCCACACACGTGAGATTGACCCTACACTGATCGACGAAGAGAGTAGGATCATCTTCCGACGTCGGAACGACCGTCGCCACCGATTCCCGGCGAAACCTTGCCTGTGCTTACCCATCTCGCCGAAACAGGGGACTCGTCGGCCAAATTAAACTTTAATTTCTGTTTAGTTTCTTTCTTGTTGATTTTAAACTTTAATCCTCACGATTATAAAGCTTATTATCAAATTAAAATATGTATGCAAGAAAATTAAGAAGAGGGAGATAGAAAGAATACCTAAGCAAGGAAGAAGACACGCCGGTAAGGAAGAGGAGAAGAGAATGCGAATGAAGGCTAGGGTGGAGGACGTCCTTTATAAAATGAAATGACGGCTAGGGTATGTGGAAACACACCAACACCCGTATTTTATTCCTTTAACCGGGTAACCGGGTAAAGAATAAAATATTTAACCGGTAGACTTAACCGGGTAGAGAATATAATATAATTAATATTAATTCTCTAACGTTCGATCCTTCCCTGCCCGAGTCGAATATATTAAATTTTTTTTCCACGGTCTTTACAATCTCCCCAACTTGGAAATATTTCGTCCCCGAAATATCATAACAGGCAACAGAACAATTATGATTAACTTTATTTATTTCTTCGGGATCAGTTCATGCCGCTACAATTATAAAACTCCTATGCCACAAACAGGCTAGGGTATTTCCTTGCCATTTCTTGTTCAGTCTCCCATGTAGCTTCTTCTGACCCCTGATTTTTCCACAATACTTTTACCAAAGGAATTTCCTTGTTCCTGAGTGTCTTTATTTCTCTTGCCAGGATGCGGATCGGCTTTTCCTCGTAGGTTAAATTTGATTGTAGCTCTAAGTCTTCAAAATTTGTGATGATATGATCCTCATCCCGTACATACTTCTTTAGCATTGACACATGGAAAACATTGTGTACTCCAGCTAGGCTTGGTGGCAATGCTAATCTATATGCACAATTCCCAACTCGATCCAGGATTGGAAACGGTCCTATGAATCTTGGCTTCAACTTCCCTGATATTTTAAATCTGATCACCCCCTTCGTAGGAGATGTCTTTAGGTACACAAACTCCCCAACTTGGAACTCTAGGTCCTTCCTTCGAGTATCAGCATAACTCTTTTGTCGATCCTGAGCTGCCTTAAGTCTTTGCTGAATGAGTTTCACCTTTTCAGTTGCTTCCCTCACCATCTCTGGCCCGACTATAACTGCTTCGGTAGACTCCAGCCAGCACGATGGAGATCTACAGGGCCTACCATATAAGGCTTCAAATGGTGCCATCCCTATACTGGCTTGGTAAGAGTTATTGTAGGTGAATTCAGCCAAGGCTAAGTGTTTCTCCCAGTCACCTCCCCAGTCAAGAATGCAAGCTCTTAACAAATCTTCCAAAGTTTGAATAGTCCTCTCACTCTGACCATCAGTTTGGGGATGATATGTTGTACTCAACTTAATTTGAGTTCCCATGGCTTTTTGGAAAGCTTCCCAGAAATGTGAGGTGAATAGGGGATCGCGGTCGGAGACTATCTCCTTTGGAATCCCATGCAATTTGACAATATTGTCAACATATAATCCTGCCAGGTATTCCGCTGTTCTCATTGATTTCGTGGGGATGAAGTGAGCTACCTTAGTTAGTCGGTCCACAACTACCCATATGGAGTCATGCTTCTTTTGAGTTCTTGGGAGCTTTGAAATAAAATCGCATGTGACACACTCCCATTTCCACGTTGGTATTTCTAAAGGTTGCAATAGTCCTCCAGGTAGTTGATGTTGGGCTTTAATCTGTTGGCAAGTCTGACACTTAGAGACAAAATCCACAACATCCCTCTTCATCCCAATCCACCAGTAGGTTCGCTTTAAATCCTGATACATTTTAGTAACTCCAGGGTGTATCGAGAACTTTGAGCGATGAGCCTCCTCCAAAATATTCCGCCTCAGTGCATTATCCTTGGGTACACACAACCTTCCTCTAAATCTGATCACACTATTTGAATCAGCTACAATGTCAGGAATCTTGTCCAACATTTTATTCAGCTCCTCATCACCCATTTGTGCTAGCTTAACACGATCAACTAAATCATTGGAAACAACCAAATTTGCCAGTAAGCCTGTTAGTTGCTCCACCGGGTTGATAGCTACCACTTCTGCTGACATGGCCCAAAGTCTAGCTAACTGCTGACTTTTGTCCACTTTGCCCTTCCGACTCAACGCGTCGGCTACCACATTTGCTTTCCCTGGATGGTATAAGATTTGGAAGTCGTAGTCCTTCAGATATTCCATCCACCGCCTCTGTCGAAGGTTAAGGTCATTCTGGGTGAAGATATACTTCAAACTCTGGTGGTCAGTGAAGACTTCGAACTGGGCTCCATACAAGTAGTGCCTCCAAATCTTTAGGGCAAAAACCACTGCTGCCAGTTCCAAGTCATGGGTTGCATAATTTTGCTCATGAATCTTCAATTGACGAGAGGCATAGGCCACCACCTTACCTTCTTGCATAAGGACGCATCCTAAACCCAACAAAGATGCATCGCTGAAGACTACGAATCCTTCATTACCATTTGGCAGTGTCAAGACTGGTGCTTTAGAAATTGGTGTCACTCCAGGTGCTAGGTCAATGGCAAACTCCACTGCCCGCTTAGGAGGTAACCCTGGAAGTTCGTCTGGGAATACACATATTCCCAGACTGAATCCTCCCCCTGAACCAAATTGGCGAACGCCAGTGCTTTCTTCTGGACAACGGGCTCTGGAAAATATTGTCCATTGAAAGCTGCCACAAATTCTGCCCACGCGATGGAGGAAATCTCACGTCGATGGAAAGTGGTTTTCTCCATGGATTTCCACCAGTAAGATGCTTCCTCTTGAAGCATGCATGTTGCCAATCTCACTTGATGGCGGTGGGGCACAGACAGAGCTCTAAACGCTTTTTCGGTAATGTCAATCCAGCTCTCCGCCTTCATTGGATCGATCCCTCCAATAAATACCTCAGCTCTATTCTTTCTAAATTTTTCCACAGTGTAGCGGTCACTATCATCACCTGCTGGCGGCACCACTTGTCGGACTACCGGTGGCACTGGGTTTGGATGCTCCCCTTGCTCGCCCGGGTCTGCTAACCCTGCCCACCCTTGGGCACTCCCCTGACCACCATCTGGGGTGATTCTGGGACCCGCTGCTGAGTTTGAGGCTCCATGCCCTGCTACCACTCCCGGTAACCGCTGAACAATATTCTGAACCACAGAATTTGTATTTTCTGAAGCCTGTGCCAGTCCCTATATGGCCGTCAAGATCTGAGCCAATACATTCTTGGTGTTCACATTTGACGTAGTAGCTCGGTTTGACTGTCTACGAGTGCCTGCCATCTAAAACGTCGAACCATCATGGTTCATTAATATATTTTTTTTTCAGTTATGACTTAGGTTTATTAGTAGCAAATGAATTTGTTAATTAATAACACAACACAGTGGGAAAAGATAATTATTGGACTTTTCAACAAGGTACTTGAGTCATAAAATGTGAGCTAATGCGAAACTGTGGCTCTAATACCACCTGTAACGACCCGCCCAAACCGGACCGAGTGTTACTTAAAAATATAGTTAATGTAAATGTAACCATTCCAGAACATGAATTTAAATACAGCAAATAGTCCTGCAACATATAATATAAAGCATAACAATAAATCATGTTCTCTAAAATTTAAAATAACCATCCCACAGTCTCGGACCATTTCCCATAGCCACATTTATAACACAAGAGAATAATAAGGAAGTCCAACTTTATTAGCGATTCACCATACCTGGGTTGGTAAAAGAACCACCAACCACACTTCTATTCTTTAGTCCCAAAGCTGCTCACTTACGGAGGCAATTCTGCGTTAGTGATAAAACCACTAAGCCGCATAATTAAATGAAACAAGTCAATATAATCCCTATTATCATTTCACTCGTTATTATTATTATTATTACACAAGTACAGAGTAATTATCCCTCAGGTCATTCTGAGATTAGTAATTTGTCTCTCAGATCATTCTGAGATTAGTAAAAGTCGACTCCCAGCTCATTCTGAGATTAGGTTGTCTCCCAATTCATTTTGAGATTAGTCATGGTCTCCCAGTTCATTCTGAGATTAGAAATCGTCTCCCAGCTCATTCTGAGATTAGGTGGTCTCCCAATTCATTTTGAGATTAGTCATGGTTCCCCAATTCATTTTGAGGTTAGTCATAGTCTCCCACCTCATTCTGAGATTAGAACATTGTCTCCCAGCTCATTCTGAGATTAGGTGGTCCCCCAATTCATTTTGAGGTTAGTCATGGTCTCCCAGTTCATTCTGAGATTAGAAATTTGTCCCCCAGCTCATTCTGAGATTAGGTGGTCCCCCAATTCATTTTGAGGTTAGTCATAGGTCTCCCAGTTCATTCTGAGATTAGAAAATTGTCTCCCAGCTCATTCTAAGATTAGGTGGTTCCCCAATTCATTTTGAGGTTAGTGCCAACAAAGGCTACCAGTTTAAAAAAATACACAATTTCATATAATTATACCAATTTGGGAAAATACAACATTTCAAATAATTATACGGACAATACAACATTTCAATTAATTATAAGACAACAACATGTAGATAATCAGACATAGTAATTTTAAAGGTGCCGCCCCGTGTCGGACTGAGTCAATTCCTTGACCCCGAATTGCGTTATAGCGCATGGTGGTCGAATCTGGGCTTAGGCCGACCAGGGCTGCCAACAAGGGAAAGTACAACATTTTAAATGATTATATGGACCTGGATATTTCGAACTCGCAACTACGACTAATGATCCTAATCTGAACGGGAATATAAAATTATAAATAAGTATAATTTTATTCGAGTAGGAATGCATGAACTAAATGACTAATATATATATATATCACTATTAAAATTCATCAATATTAATAGTATTAAATTATTCAGGTGATTTAATTATTTAAGTCCTACTTTACATTTTAAATTAATTATCTAAATCTTAAATAATACCTAACAATTGATAAAATAATTATTACTAATAAACAAGTATTTAATTTTCCTTTGCGACGATAATTTGTTAACCCAGATCTTGATGATTTAGTTTACGGTTATAATTTTTTTATCTGCTATCTATTTAATAATTAAGTTGGCCATTCATTATTTAAAAAATTGTAATATGCAAAAATATTATTAATAAAATTATTATAAATTATTCGACTCAATAAAGTTTCGAACTTTATTTATGTTCATTATTCTCTTTAGGTTCGACCGTTTATCATTACCGTATTTTTATTACTCGTGGCGATTTCATACAATAATTAGTTAGTTTAGTATCTTTACCCATAACCCATTAAAATAATTATTTTTAAAGATTTATTACTAGTTCAAATTATTTTTTACTCGAGTCAGTATCGAGTCAGGTGTTACTTAAGAGTTGGTATTATTATTAAACTCGAGCTGTGTCGAGTCAAGCATTATTTACAAATTTGCCACCAAAGGTAATTTTCTTCTTCTTCTTCTTCCCTGGCATGCTCTGTTCCCGACTCTAGGTGCCCTCCAGCCGCCGCCACCGCCAATGACCTCTGGCAGCCGTCCAGCATCGCCGTGCCGTTTCAGTGTCACCCCAGCCAACTCTGACCGCTTTTCAGCCGCACCGACGCCTGCATCGCCAACCTAGCGGCGCATTTGCGTCGGCGATTCCACCGCCGGCGAGCGTAACCGCCTCAACTTGGCAGTCACCTCGACATGCTTGACCACCTATCTACCTTCCCCGGCCATATTCGAACCCGTCGCCACCCAGGATGGCGTGACTTCTTCACCCACTGACGTGCCTCTGTTTTGGCTGCCATCCTCTATTTTTGGCCATTTACCACCCCAGGCCGACATCCACACCCGTGAGATTGACCCTACACTAATCGACAAAGGGAGTAGGATCATCTTCCGACTTTAGAACGACCGTCGCCACCGATTCCCGGCGCAACCTCGCCGGTGCTTACCTATCTCGCCGAAACAGGGGACTCGTCGGCCAAATTAAACTTTAATTTCTATTTAGTTTTTTTCTTGTTGATTTTAAACTTTAATCCTCACCATTATATAGCTTATTATCAACTTAAAATATGTATGCAAGAAAATTAAGAAGAGGGAGATAGAAAGAATACCTAAGCAAGGAAGAAAACATGCCGGCAAGGAAGAGGATAAGAGAATGCGAATGAAGGCTAGGGTGGAGGACGTCCTTTATAAAATGAAATGACAGCTAGGGTTTGTGGAAACACACCAACACGCGTATTTTATTCCTTTAACCAGGTAACTGGGTAAAGAATAAAATATTTAACCCGGTAGAGAATATAATATAATTAATATTAATTCTCTAACGTTCGATCCTTCCCTGCCCGTGTCGAATGTATTAATTTTTTTTCTTTCCACGGTCTTTATATCACTCTATCTATGGTGGTGTAAGTATCTCCGTATGAGTCATAAGGGTAATGGAAAAAATATGTATAGGATATTAGGTGGCTCAAAAATATGGGTAAGTCATTGACATGTCTCTAAGATCATCATGATTAGACTCTGCCATAGGTGGCCAGCCTATAGAATAGCCAATGAACGATGAGTCTAAGAGACGGCTCCTAAGTGGCTTTAGTTCAATCAATTAACAGTAGGCTGGGTGTTTCTCGATATCGTACTAGTCATGCACTTCCAAACGGATGGGGTTCAAACGACCCAAAGAACCACTATCTCTCCTTGAGTTTACGGGGACTCGTATTGAGGTGTGTGACCTGCTGTCCCATACCGATTTGTAGCACTAATCTTGACTCACATGACTACTACCACTGTGGTAGACTCTCAAGCAAAGCTGTAGGTTAAAATGAGCATACACTAGTATCCTCTATTTTGTCAGTGTGGTTTGGTCTGATTGAAGTCCTTATCTGCGTCAGTCCCAAGCTGGGGTTATGTTGTCTCCTCAAGACTAGTCTGCTATCAGCAACCTTCACTGTAAGTCCTAAACAGTACCACGAAGGTACCTCTTATACTCGAGATAAAGGCTAAATTCTATGGCTCAGGGTAAGAACCTAATCGTGCTCGAAACACAAGGAAAACAATATTTCCCTAATGGACACTCCCTCACTAAACCCATCATCTATGCCAAAATTCTAATATGAGTCGAACTCCTCTTGGTGGCTGAGGTCACACTGCATGTCTAACCATTTGCATGACCTATATACCCTGGCTATAACTATACATCTGCTGTCATCATGACTGAACAATCTGACTAGTGTGGCCATCTCATCTGGAGGTCACACTACCCTGTTCTCAGACTCTATCCATGTACATCCTTAAAAGAAACACTAATACTATCTGATGATACATGTAAGACTGTAACTAACACTATCTTGCAAAACCCGTCTAGCCCATGGTTGTTTGGTCAAGGCGATGGTATGCAAGATGTCTGATGAAGTCAATCCTGTTTCATCTCTTCAATGTTATCTCAGTGCACCAAACTTTCCTCTGCCAGGCTGATGTTGCCATAGCTATATCTTGTCTTCAATCTTTGACCCAACTCTGCTCTGAATGTTGTGACATGTGGTCTCTATTCAAAGCTAAGAACATTGTCAAGTAGTTGTCAACCTGTAAAGTGAGCTAACTACTTGGCCTTTACTTCCGCTATGACTGCTCACTCAAATGGCGATAGTGCATAACAGATGGTGGTTGTGTATCACAGATGGGCAGCGCATTACTGTCAGTAGTTGGGCAACTCAAATGGTGGTTGTGCATTACAGACTGCAGTTGTGCTATTCAGACGGTGGTTGTGCAACTCAGACGGTGGTTGTGCCACTCGTATGGCGGTTGTGCTATCTAGGTGCTGAAGCCTGATCCTGATCATGTAAATCATGAACCCATTACTATCTCTGACATGTTCATCTCCATGTGCCTGTCTTCCTAGACGTAGCTGCTATTATCTTGGCTCAGGTTATCCAACCATGTGTGTCTGATCCGGAGGGGTCTGGATCATAGGGGTGACACGTACGATGGAAAGATAATGTTGAGCCCACACTGGTCTCCTAGAATATGGAGTAACTATTCCCATAGCGCTGATTGATTCTCAATAGTAGTCACTGATATGGCCTTGGTAGATCGAGTGAAATCCGATCAACCATCTAAATCCGCGATCAAAGGTAATCTCACTTATCCTCATCGTGTACATTCCTTTGTCTGGTCAAGAGTAACCACCAATATTGTTGGGACAGACATACCCTAGTGGAAGAAGGGGAAGCGGTGAAATGTCCATGGTACTATAGCTACACCTCGCAACTCATCCTCATCCACTGTTATTTCTTGTAAGCGGTCTATCCAAATCATCCGCCCTAACTCTCATCTGTACTCCAAGTATTCAAACTGCACCAATTACTCCTGGTTACTATTCATCTCAACCTCATCTATTTGAGCATGTGGACCCTCTTAAGTCATCCAAATCTTAGGCACAGGTAAAGGGAATATTTGTCTCTATGCTTACCATGACATGCCTATGAGATCCATGCTGGCATCTACTGAATCATGATGTCATATCTATGTCACAACTTCTATAAACACTGAAAAAAATACCAAATGAAATACTTGCCGACTTGGCTAAGGACAGCTCTACATACTTGGCTCAAACAAAATTCTTCCATCTCAATTGACCAAGACATGGTTCTGATACCTTTTGTAACACCCCAGTTTCGGTTCAACTAAGAACCGAATCAGAAATATTACGATCGAGTTGAGTCATGTTTAAAATTATCAGTCGGTACGACTCGATTGATGAATAGATCGAAACAACCTTCTTGGTATCATGAGAATGGAAGACACCGTTAAATACACGTCAAAACACATAGAACACAAAATAAAAGTAAGGAAGTAAATAACTGCATTGAGCTTAAGTATGTGAAGCATTTATCTGTCCTCCCATAAAAGTCGACTCAAGAATGCAAGACCTACATATATTATATTAAAAATGTCAGTAATAAATGTTGTTAGTCTGAAAAATAACTAATACAAACTGGGAAATGGATATTCCATTACCCCATAAAACTTATGAAACTTTAAAATTGCCTCACACTAGGCAGTAAGCAAACATACTTAAACAAGTGCTGGCTCGCATGCGTGGCTCATAATCATATTCATACGTACAACACTTACGCCCTCACATCTTCCATATTACCGACCACAGTACTCGAGTGGTGAAAGTGCGCTGCATTACGCAGTACCCTCATACACCGCACTACCTCAGGGTTTGAAGGAGCACTAGTGCGGTTCATACATATCTCCATAGTGTTCACTCACTTATTCGTGAAATCCGTAAAAATACTCATACTTATATAATAGGCTTAGAGAATAGGTTTGTATCATACATTTCTGGAGCTTTAATTCGAAAACAAACAAGGGATCTCATCCTTGAGTGTTATTAAACAAGCATAGAAAACATAGTTAAATGACCCGACATCAGAGGGATGCCATCCTACATATAAAACACGATTAAATTCGACACGCAACGAGTCGTGTAGAGAGGGAGAGTCCTATGAACATGTGGTCCAAGCTCCAAGTGTATTTGCACATCTATGATGAGCTCGGACTCCGGAACCTACATCGGAACCCACTACTAAGTAAAATACTAACATCTTCTATATGATGCACGTGGATGGCTCAAATGTTGTCACGTGGCACAATCAGAATGTCTGACAACTCAGGGTCTAGTGGGACCCACCTATGGGTGTATGCAATATACATACAGATGAAAAGCTTGGATCGACATCGTCCGAACTCAAAATTGACTCCAATCTTGAAATTGACTCTATACACGGGAATCAACGCAAGAAGGGCAAATGAGGCTCAAAATCGAAAAGGCAATTGAGCTGGCCCCACAGGGCACAATCTGATGGTCCAAAATCCTTGTGATGCATGCAATGAGATACCCTGAAAATCCCAAACGGATACTAAACGTTGCAACGGCCTAGATCTAAGCACACAATCCTGGCTAACATATACAAGCAAATTTGTATACCTCAATATACATTGATAACTCATGATCTTATCATGTGCATGTTAAGTATATTCAACCATTATAACAAGCTCATACGGCAATCTGGGCTCGTACTTATAATCTGAAATTAGTCTGGCTTGATCTCATTCGAATCGATTGGAGATTGCCCAAACTGGACAAACCTAAAATCGGGTAAAACCCTAAGCCGAAACTGGGGTTTTACAGACATCATCACGAAATATACTAATAATAATTTATTAACTTTTAATATTTCTAATCATTATCTAACATATTAAACAATCATATATTATTATTTAATATAATTTTAATGCTTGTAATTTTTTTAATTACTTAATCTGTCAAAAGTTTAAACTTTGTTTATTTCAAGCATGTCTTTAACATTTAACGATTGTGATTATCTCACCATTATAATTTAACAACTCATTTAATTTATTAATCTATTTATTAATAGTCAATTTACACTTTATATCTTGTTAATGGTAATTCTACTAATATATTTAATGAAATATTATTATTATTATCATTGAGTAACCAAACAGTAGCAAAAACTTCCAAGTTGTAGCCAATACAAAAACATCGACGAGGAGATGCATGCAGCAAAACGACAACAGCAACATGGTTGCTCCTATTAGAAGGGTATGTAAACAAAAACATTTGATCTATCCAACTGGCACAAAGACCAAATCTAGGCATACCCAAGATGTTATATATGCATGAAAAATTAAAATAAATATCCTATATGCAAGAAATATGATGAACAAGGAAGGAAAAATAAATAAAAGAAGATTGAACACCGGATTCCCCCTTAAAAACTCTTAACTTTTCCATGGTGAATCAGAAATTGGAAAAATATGGTGTTATCTATTAGGAGGCTCAACCTTATCCTAAAGGCTACCTACTAAGGCTCGACACTAGCCTCCCACGCCCACCGATTCTACCCCAAAACCAAACCCATAAAAATAAAATTAAAAAATTAAAATTCTTGGATTATACACATTCCCTGAATCCACCTTATATTAATACATATCTATAGTTTGCAAACATTTTGAAAATTGTTTTCAAATGGATATTATGGGTGCAAGATAAGCAATTATTTTTCCAAAATAATTTTGCAACCTTTGTTTGTTGAAAGGTTTGATTATCAACAAATGAGAATAATTTTTTTAAAAAAATTTATACATATTTAAATAGGTCAAAATGTTTTAAAAATATTTTTTATCATGCTTGATAGAAGTTGCAATCAGTAAATTGCTCTTCCAACACATCTAAACATCCTTATTTGTAGTTGGGAAATTTAAAAAGCAACATTTATCAAGCATTTAGGTTTTCCCCACTTTCAAGGAGCGTTCAGTTTGGCAACAAAACTATTGGACAAATGGAAAATTGATTTTTGAATGTGTTCAGTTAATCATTCATTTAATCATTCAGTGACCGATGATTTGGGAAAGCTGATTTTGTAAAACCCGGGCCGTAGTCCGGAGAGTTTTTACTGTCGGTTCGGCTATTACATGAATTGGGATAGTATGGTCCGACCCTTCTTACCGTGGTTCATGTATAATACGGTATAAGTTGCCTAGCCTTAGCCTCCTTTGGTGCTTGGAACGCCTGTTTGGATGTTGCACACCTGACTTTTTCATGTTTGGTCATGTCGAATTGTATATAGTTAGATGTGAGGACCGTGTTCTTCGCGTGTCTTTTGTATGCTTGTTGTGTGTTTGATAACTCTTTCTAAACATCCTAATCCCTTTTGGGATCTGCAGTGCAATTCCTGAGGTATCATGTAGGTAATTGATTTATGGAGAAATATCTTTAACATATTAAAAGCTTCTATTGAATTGGAGGACATTCTGGAAGTGTGTTAAGGCATAAACATGGGTATGGGAAGGTGTGTCACTTATGTGTTATGCTAGGTGCATGTGACACTTAACCAATGAGTGTATATGGGATGCCCTTACAATCTGAGGTGTTATCTAGGTAGTATGAGATACTTGTATGATCTAGATGATATTGTCATAGGCCAGTGCTATAAAGATCGTGGATCGAACTTTAGAGAATTAATATTAATTATATTATATTCTCTACCCGTTTAAGTCTACCCGGTTAAATATTTTATTCTTTATATTCTCCACCCTAGCCTTCATTCACATTCGCTTCTCCTCTTCCTTACCGGCGTGTCTTCTTCCTTGCTTAGGTATTCTTTCTATCTCCCTCTTCTTAATTTTCTTGCATACATATTTTTAGTTGGTAATAAGCTTTATAATCGTGAGGATTAAAGTTTAAAATCCACAAGAAAGAAACTAAACAGAAATTAAAGTTTAATTTGGCCGACGAGTCCCCTATTCCGGCGAGATGGGTAAGCACAGGCGAGGTTTTGCCGGGATTCAGTGGCGATGATCGTTCCGACGTCGGAAGATGATCCTACTCTCTTCGTCGATTAGTGTAGGGTCAATCTCACGTGTGTGGATGTCGGCCTGGTGTGGTAAATGGCCAAAAACAGAGGATGGCGGCAAAAACAGAGGCGACGGCGGTGGGAGAAGAAATCCGGCCATCCTGGGTGGCGACGGGTTCCAATATGGCCGGGGAAGGTAGATAGGTGGTCGTGGGTGTCGAGACGACCACCCAATTGAGGCGGCGACGCTCGCCGGAGGTGGAATCGCTGACGCGAGCACGCCGCTATGCAGGCGATGCGGGCGTCGCCACGGCTGGAAGGCGGCCGGAGTTGGCTGGGGCGACACAGCAATCGCATGGCAAGTCTCGGCGGCGACGATTGACGCCTGCCGGAGACGATTGCCGGCGGCAGCTGGAGGGCGGCTACTGTCGAGAACAGGGGATGGCGCTGGGGAAGAAGAAGAAAAGTTACCTTGGGTGGCAAACTTGTGAATAATGCTTGACTCGACAAAGCTCGAGTTAAATAATAATACCAACTCTTAAGTAACACCTAACTCGATATTGATTCAAGTTAAAAATAATTCGAACTCGTAATAAATCCTTAAAAATAATTATTTTAATGGGTTGTGGGTAAAGTTACTAAACTAACTAATTATTGTATGAAATCGCCACGAGTAATAAAAATACGGTAATAATAACCGGTCGATAATTAATCGGCGTAATCCAAGCTATTAAATTAAATCAGACGGTTATAAGTGATTAATAAAATAAAGATTTTACCTTTACCTTATTAAATTTAATAATAGGTAAATACAGTGATTATTTTAATAACGAGAAAATAATGTAGAAAATGGGTTATTAAACTATAGTCGGGTAGCAATCACTAGTGCCGAACCTAAAGAGAATAATGAAAAAAATAAAGTTCGAAACTTTATTGAGTCAAATAATTTAAAATAATTGTATTAATAATATTTTTGAATAATACAAATTATTTTAAATAATTTAATCTACCAACTTAATTAATTAAATTGCTATAAATAATAGTAGCGATTAAAAATTATAACCGTAAACTAAATCATCATGATCGGCGTTAAGTAATTATCATCACAAAGGAAAATTAAATACTTGTTGATTAGTAATAATTATTTTATCCATTGTTAAGTATTAATTATGATTTAGATAATTAATTTAAAATGTGAAGTAGGACTTAAATGATTATGTCACAGGAATAATTAATTATTTCACTAGATTTGTTGAGAATTTAATATTTAATATTTTTGGAAATGATATATGTATTAGATATTTAGTTGCATGCATGCCTACTACGAATAAAATTATACTTATGTATAATTTTATATTCTCGTTTAGATTAGGATCATTGGTCACAGCTGCGAGTTCGAAATATCCAGGTCCGTATAATCATTTGAAATGTTGTACTTTCCCTTGTTGGCAGCCCTGGTCGGCCTTGAGCCCAGATTCGACGACCATGCGCTGTAACGCAATCAGGGTCAAGAAATTGACTCAATTCGACATGGGGCCGCACCTTTAAAATTACTATGTGTGCCCTTATAATTATTTGAAATGTTATGTTGTCCATATAATTATTTGGAATGTTGTATTGTCCGTATAATTATTTGAAATGTTATATTTTCCCAAACTGGTATAACTATATGAAATGTTGTATTTTCCCAAATTGGTAGCCTTTGTCGGCAGTAATCTCAGAATGAGCTTGGAGACGATTTTTAATTTCAGAATGAACTGGGAGACCATGACTAATCTCAAAATGAATTGGGAGACCACCTAATCTCAGAATGAGCTGGGAGACGTTTTCTAATCTGAGAATGAGGTGGGAGACAATTTCTAATCTCAAAATGAAATGGGAGACTATGACTAATCTCAAAATGAATTGGGAGACCACCTAATCTCAGAATGAGCTGGGAGATAATTTCTAATCTCAGAATGAACTGGGAGACTATGACTAATCTCAAAATGAATTGGGAGACCACCTAATCTCAGAATGAGCTCGGAGACAATTTCTAATCTCAGAATGAACTGGGAGACCATGACTAATCTCAAAATGAATTGGGAGACCACCTAATCGTAAATTGAGCTGGGAGACGATTTCTAATCTCAGAATGAACTGGGAGACCATGACAAATCTCAAAATGAATTGGGTGACCACTTAATCTCAAAATGATCTGGGAGACGTTTTCTAAACTTAGAATGAGCAGGGAGACGACTTTTACTAAGCTCAGAATGACCTGAGAGATAAATTACTAATCTCAGAATGACCTGAGAGATAATTACTAAAAGACTTGTGAAACTATAATAAAAAACGGGTGAAATGATAATAGGGATTTTATGGACTTGTTTCATTTAATTATGCGGCTTAGTGGTTCTATCACTAACCCAAAATTGCCTCCATAGGTGAGCAGCTTTGGACTAAAGAATAGAAGTGTGGTTGGTGGTTCTTTTACCAACCTAGGTATGGTGAATCGATAATAAAGTTGGACTTCCTTATTATTCTCTTGTGTTATAAATGTGGCTATGGGAAACGATTCGAGACGGTGGGACGGTTATTTTATATTTTAGAGAACATGATTTATTGTTATGATTCATAGTATATGTTGCGAGACATATTTGCTGTATTTCAATTCATGTTCTGGAATGTTAGATCTACACTACCTTTATTTTTAAGTAACACCCGGTCCGGTTCAGGCGGGTCGTTACAAGTGTGCCCCACTTTATCTATGCATATGTAAAAGCTAGGCTATCTGACCGCATTTGGATTGGTTGTTATCTAGGCTGTCGGATCAGTTGTTACTTGAATTGGGTTAGTAGGGTCTGGCCCTTCTTGCCGTGGTTCGTATGTGGTATGGTGTAAGTTGCCCAGCCTTAGCCTCCTTCACCGCTCGGTACACTTGTTTGGATGCAACACGCCAGGCTTTTTCAAGTTTGGTCCAATTTAATTATATATAGTTAGATGTTTGGACTATGTCCCTCGCGTATCTTTTGTGTGCTCACCGTGTGTTTGATAACCATTCAGACCGTCCTAACCCCTTTTCGGCATAGTTGCAAAAATTGGAATCGAGGTCTAAATCGGTTTTTGAGGGAGTCACTCAATCGAATCAAATTGGTCGAAATCGATCAGGAATCGGTTTAGTTGAATCGATCCAAATCGGTCGTATATAAAAATTTCAACTTAGTCAAAATTGGTAGGTTATTAGTCATAAAATATGTCATTCAGATGTCATTTTTATGTTATGATGTGTATTATATTTTATGATATTTTCATATTTTTAAAATTTTCAATTATTTGGAGTTAGTTACTATTTTTGACTCGAGTTAGAGTCGACTCAACATTAATTACGAATGCCACCTACATTGTCTCCACCCTCCCCCCGCTTCTCCAATGCCGCCCATCACCCTCACCCCGCACTGCTCCTTGTAAAACCCGTGACTTGTGTTAGGGATTTTATGTTACCGAACCAGTCGGTTCGACCGTTGGTTCGAGTCGAGTCAGTTCATGAACCGCGTGCTGAGTCTAGGCCAGCCATGAGTTATGAGCGATGAGAGTCAGGCGTACCTGAATATATGATGATAACGTCGAGAAGATGGTGAGAAATGTGTTATCAGAATATATAAAAGTATGCAGTATTTTTTTCTTTTTATATGTTTGATCGTAGAAATAGTTTTAGGCCGAATAACGCATTAGGATGCGTTGGATTATATTCGGGTGGGTTATTAGTTATAGAGCATGCCATTTGGATGTTATTGTGTTTGTTTTATTTTAAGGGATTTTTTCATATTTTTCTAGATTTTTTTAGAATTTATTACGAACTAGTTATTATTTTGACTCTAGTCAGAATCAAGTCAATACTTATTTACGATTTTGCCATTGAGAGTATTTCACCTCCTTTCCCGACACTTCCCCACCCAAACCCCGCCGCCTTGTGCTCGTCGCCGCCGGCCACGCCGACGTCACACTACCGCCGATCGTTGCCGCCCCGCCTTGCTATGCCGTCGCCGTACCACCCCGACCAACCCCGGCCACCGTCTTGCTGCCACGACGCCGGAATCACCCCACAAGCCGCGATGCTCTCCTTGTTGATTCGCCACCGTCCGGGCCACGCCGCCGCCACTGTGACCTCGACGACCACCCCCTTGACCTCCCCGATGTTTCCCCCTTACCTAACACCGCCGTCGAAGCTAGCCGTGGGCCTGATCAAAACGACCGACCACCCCGACCAAACTCGACGCCCTTCCCATCACCACCATTGGGACGAGCTCGCCGAGCCGGTGCTAACCCTTAGCCCCGATGGCCCTGCCAGAAAAGTCGCCCGAAAACTGCCGGAAGTCGCCGGAAAATTGGATTCACCAAAATTTGTCGGAAATCACCTGATCTTCAGCGGAATCCCTCCGATTGAACCCTATCGAACTTCGGACGCCATAGGGTGTAGAATTTGAGCCACGAATCACACGAGGTACGGAGTAGGAGCTCGCCGCCTAGGCACGAGGGCACGCTTGGAGCTTCTACCAGGTCCGTTGAGGACTCGTTCTCTATTTTTACGCTACTCTATTGTGTATTTGGTTTATCATGTACAGGACGAGTTAAGTGGCGTTTTATCGGATCCCACTTAACTCGGGCCATTTAGCCAACGATTTTCCGGATTAATAACCCTCGAGGATGAGATCCCTCGAGTTTGTTTACGAACTTCAGATCCAGCTCACGATGCCTTCGGGCCTATTGTATAAATCCCAACCTAGACCTATATATATGTATAGTTTTCGCGTTTTCAGTGAGAGATTGAATGAGGGAAATCCGACTACCGTGCTACGCGAGCGGGCACGTGTGTGTCGATAGTGGGCTCTGGAATGGTGTGTGGGCCGTTTCATTCCCGAGGGATCCTGACAACTCCACCTTTGAGTTCCTCAAACCCGGAGAAGTGTGGAGGTTCACGGGTACTGCAATGCAGCGCATGTCTAGACTTGTGGTTTCAAAGGGTACTAAAGGCGACTGCCTGAGAGTGCTCGGCCTTCGTGCTCAAGGCCAGGAGTAATATGGAAGGTGTAGAGGGCGAAAAGGAATGAGATTTGATGCGAGAAGCGATAGAGAAATGGCTAAGGTATGAGAATGAGAAAGAAAGGGGGACGCTGTCGACCCGAGGGCGACGGCTCCCATATGTGCCCTGATGAGAGTTCTTGAGGAAGTATATGGTTTTCATTCAACAGGAGAGTTTGCTCTCCTGTGCCAGATTGATATTAGTTATTTTCCGGGCCGGTAACACTCGTTACTGACGGTTTTTCTATATATATGTAGGTGAGGAATGCGAGCGATGAAAGCTGTCGGGACTGCGGAGGAGCAGCACGGAACCGCGCACACATGTACCTGCCGCGTGTAATGTATAATGATGGTGTGTTAATGCTGTGTGAATGATAATTAGAATGTTTTTGTCTTGATAAATTGCTTCTTATGAGACGAGCGGATAATTGTGAATGAGTAGGGAGCCTTGGAGTTCAGACTCGGCTCAGATGAAACGAAAGAGATAATGACTGAATGCCATAGTAGATTGTTATGTTTTATCGTATTTTGATAAAATATTTATATACCCTTGTTGTGGACAGGTTGGCCCCTATTGCACTTTTAGGGAGATTCTGTCCGTTTTTTCGTAAATATTAATGAATTTTTATTTAAATTTCTTGCTTGTTGAATGGTTTTGTTTTGCTTGCATATCATCACATGCATGTAGGACTCCGTTAGAACCCAATTGTTCCCATTCATGCATCTCATGGTTGCATCCCCATCTTAAGACGCCGAGGGCAGATCCGGGTCGGCTTAACCGAACCAGTATATTAGCGAACGGTTCGGTCGCCGGTGACATTTCCGGGTCGGTTCACGGGTGAGCCGAAACGGGGTGTTACAATAATGGTATCAGAGCTAACCCTTGGTTGATTAAGATGGTAGATGCGTTACAGGTTACATGTGTGCCGAAGCTGCTCCGAGCTGTTCCGACAGGTATTTTTCTGTTTTAATGTTTTTGATTGTAGATTTCCTTACAAATCGGTAGTGTGACAGGCGAGTAGACTAGAGCAGGAACTACTAGCAGGATGGTCACACAGACCCGTCGGACACAGATCAGGAGTCCATCTCCTCCCATGCCCAGGCAGGACAGTCCTAGCCCTGTTCACAGTGACACCGCCTCTAGTCAACCTAGGACCACCATGCCACCAGTAGAGGATCAGTGTGCCAGTTTCAGCTAGCCGACGTGGTGAGAGCCATCATCGAGACAGTCGCCGCGACCGAGATAGTCGCCGGGACCTAGATAGTCGCAGGGACCGAGACAGTGGTCGTGACAGTTACCGCACCAGAAGTAGTCGACAGGAGAGAGACGCAGCGATTGCCAGGTTGGCGGAAGCTCAGATACAAATGCAGCAAAGTCAGGAAGAATTTAGGAGACAAATGCAGCAAGACCAAGAGGAATTCAGGAGAGAGCTCAGACAGATAGCTCTTTCTGTGGCCAGAACTGAGAAGAGACCAGCAGTAGGTGAAGAGGCACGGGGAGAGCCGGCAGTTTCCACAGACCCTCTGCCGCCGCCTCCTCCTCCACCGCTGCAACAGAGGACTACTCCAACGACAGTTCCTCTGTTTGCCCCACTTCAGGCAGGGATGAGACCGGACATCAGTGGAACCGCAGCAGTAGGTAGCGGGCAGACTGCAGGCGGAAGTGGAGCTGCAAGATTTGACGGTGTACCAACAGGTACGGGACCACAATTTCCTCGGTATGAGCAAGGAGAAAGATCGAACAGATCAGTGGATACGAGGAAATTGGAACTGTGGCAGTACGAAAAGTTCGTGAAGAATGGTGGACGACCTTTCTTTGGAAAGTTGGACGCGGAAGAGGCATTCTTGTGGATATCGTCAGCTATAGGAGTGTTTGACACTATGGCATGCCCCATGGAGCACCGAGTGCGCATCATCACAGGAGCATTCCAGGACGAAGCCAGGATATGGTGGAGTTCGGTCCAGAATTCTGTATTCGCCCATCGTCAGCCCCAGGACATCACATGGGAGGAATTTAGGGCGGAATTCGATGGAAAGTATTTCCCGCCAAACATCAGGAAGAGAAAGGAACGAGAATTCCAGACGCTGAGGCAGGGACCCATGACGGTGGTACAATACGAGACTAGGTTTAGAGCTCTGGAGAGATTTGCACCAGACTTGGTGTCCACCGAAGAAAGAAGGATAGAGCGTTTTTACGAAGGCCTCCATCACGAGATCAGGATGGCCTATTTGGATAGGAAGTTCGCTACTTTCGGTGATGTTGTGAGAGCTGCAGGCGAGGCAGAACGAGTTATAGCTGCTAGACCTCGCCGGGATGTTGACCAGAGGCAGCAACATTCGAGGCCGTATCAGCCAGAGCAGGGAGAACAACAGAGACATCGGTTAGATGCACCAGTTGCCATGAGGGCTATGGATGCCCAAGTTCAGGGCTACAGAGCACCCTTCTGTCAGAATTGTCGACGTCGTCATGGAGGTGAGTGCAGAGCAGGCACAGACGCATGCTACAGATGCGGTCAGCGAGGACATAGAGCTGCAGAGTGCAGTGTAGGCACAGACGTATGCTATAGTTGCGGTCAACCAGGGCATAGAGCCGCAACTTGTCCAACTGGCCAGACCCAACAGGTGACACTCCCAGCACCTCTGCAGAGACTTACACTCCCAGCTCCCCAGCAACAACCACAGCAGAGAGGTCAGCAAGGTCAAGGTCAAGGCCAGAGAGGCGGAGACCGACAGCCACTGAGACAGCAGCAGAGAGGACTTGTAGCTATCATGACAGGACAAGAACACCAGGCCTTGGATCAGAGCGGAATGCAAACAACACCACCAGCAGGACCGTCCTTCTCGGTACCACCATGGACAGCTGGGATGGACACAGCCACGATTGCTGAAGCACTGGAAGATGCGACAAATGTGACAGGTACGCAAGCGTCTCACTTCAGATTTCACATTTAGTAGATAGCTACCAGAGTGAAGCCTCCTTAATCTAAAATTTCGAGGACGAAATTTTTATAAGGAGGGAAGTTTGTAAAACCCGTGACTCGAGTCAGGGTTTTACGTTACCGAACCAGTCGGTTCAACCGTTGGTTCGAGTCGAGTCAGTTTCATGAACCGCGTGCTGAGTCGAGGCCAGCCGTGAGTTATGAGCGATGAGAGTCAGGTGTACCTGAATATATGATGATAACGTCGAGAAGATGGTGAGAAATGAGTTATCAGAATATATGAAAGTATGCAGTATTTTTTTCTTTTTATATGTTTGATCGTAGAAATAGTTTTAGGCCGAATAACGCATTAGGACGCGTTGGATTATATTCGGGTGGGTTATTAGTTATAGAGCATGCCATTTGGATGTTGTTGTGTTTGTTTTATTTTATGGGATTTTTCCATATTTTTCTAGATTTTTTAGAATTTATTACGAACTAGTTATTATTTTGACTCGAGTAGGAATCGAGTCAATACTTATTTACGAGTTTGCCATTGAGAGTATTTCTTCTCCCTCCCGACACTTCCCCACCCAAACCCTCGCCGCTTGTGTGCTGTCGTCCGCCGCCGCCGACGCCGCACTGCCGCCGATCGACGCCGCCCCGCCCTGCCGTGCCGTCGTCGTGCCGCCACGACCAACCCCGGCCACCGTCTCGCCGCCACGACGCCGGAATCGCCCCACGAGCCGCGATGCCCTCCTTGTCGATTCGCCACGCCGTCACGCCGCCGTGACCACCGACGACCACCCCTTGACCTCCCCGACGTTTCCCCCTTACCTAGCACCGCCGTCGAAGCCGGCCGTGGGCCTGATCGGAGCGACCGACCGCCCCGACCAAACTCGACGCCGCCGCCGGCAGTCATCGCCGCCGCGGCTGCCTTGCTCGTCACCACCATTGGGACGAGCTCGTCGAGCCGGTGCTAACCATTGACCCCTGATTGCCCCGTCCGGAACAGTCGCCAGAAAACCACCGGACATCGCTGAAAAATCGCCGGAAGTCGCCGGAAAATTGGATTCACCGAAATTTGTCGGAAATTCACCTGATCTTCCGCCGAATCCACCCGATTAAACCCTATCGAACTTCGGACGCCATAGGGTGCCGAATTCGAGCCACGAATCACAGCGAGGTATAATTTATTTTAACTTAATTATTTAAAAGTATTGATTATTAGAATTGCATGCTAGGATTGGTGAATTGTGTGTTATAATCATATGTATAAATGTAGAATTGATTAAGGATAAAATATGAAATTTGTTTGATTGAGTGGTGTTAAAAATGGAGGCTAAGAAACTAATTAGGGTAACTAGGTAATGATCATGATCTAATGCAAACTAGCCTAAGTAGACTTGCTAGAATTGATATAGGTTGATGTGTGTTGATTGATGCGTGATTGGATTGTATGTGCATGATATAGGATGTGTGACTGCATCATGAGCGGGCGTTAGTATTTAGCTTCGATTGTGTAGGTACGGAGTAGGAGCTCGCCGCCTAGGCACGAGGACACGCTTGGAGCTTCTACCAGGTCCGTTTAGGACTCGTTCTCTATTTTTACGCTACTCTATTGTGTATTTGATTTATCATGTGCAGGACGAGTTAAGTGGCATTTTATCGGATCCCACTTAACTCGGGCCATTTAGCCAACGATTTTCCGGATTAATAACCCTCGAGGATGAGATCCCTCGAGTTTGTTTTCGAACTTCAGATCCAGCTCACGATGCCTTCGGGCCTATTGTATAAATCCCAACCTAGACCTATATATATGTATAGTTTTCGCGTTTTCAGTGAGAGATTGAATGAGGGAAATCCGACTACCGTGCTACGCGAGCGGGCACGTGTGAGTCGATAGTGGGCTCTGGAATGGTGTGCGGGCCGTTTCATTCCCGAGGGATCCTGACAACTCCACCTTTGAGTTCCTCAAACCCGGAGAAGTGTGGAGGTTCACGGGTACTGCAATGCAGCGCATGTCTAGACTTGTGGTTTCAAAGGGTACTAAAGGCGACTGCCTGAGAGTGCTCGGCCTTCGTGCTCAAGGCCAGGAGTAATATGGAAGGTGTAGAGGGCGAAAAGGAATGAGATTTGATGCGAGAAGCGATAGAGAAATGGCTAAGGTATGAGAATGAGAAAGAAAGGGGGACGCTGTCGACCCGAGGGCGACGGCTCCCATATGTGCCCTGATGAGAGTTCTTGAGGAAGTATATGGTTTTCATTCAACAGGAGAGTTTGCTCTCCTGTGCCAGATTGATATTAGTTATTTTCCGGGCCGGTAACACTCGTTACTGACGGTTTTTCTATATATATGTAGGTGAGGAATGCGAGCGATGAAAGCTGTCGGGACTGCGGAGGAGCAGCACGGAACCGCGCACACATGTACCTACCGCGTGTAATGTATAATGATGGTGTGTTAATGCTGTGTGAATGATAATTAGAATGTTTTTGTCTTGATAAATTGCTTCTTATGAGACGAGCGGATAATTGTGAATGAGTAGGGAGCCTTGGAGTTCAGACTCGGCTCAGATGAAACGAAAGAGATAATGACTGAATGTCATAGTAGATTGTTATGTTTTATCGTATTTTGATAAAATATTTATATACCCTTGTTGTGGACAGGTTGGCCCCTATTGCACTTTTGGGGGAGATTTTGTCCGTTTTT
>JAURVB010003367.1:0-45645 GCA_033002965.1 Piper betle
GTTGAAGCCCGTCATTGATCTGTTTTGAGCCACCAAGAAAGAAGGCGACGACCTTGCTGCTTTGGAGTTTGCCGGATCAACAACCATCAGCCAAGCCGTCGACTCAAAGGGAGTTCCTGAAGCGCTGCCGCTGTGCTGACTAGGGTCCACTATCACGTTCCCGCCACGCCGTTGTGAAGCTGATTGTTTTCAGAGGAGGGTTGCTGTCGTCCGTCCAAGGAAGAAGCCGCTACCCCTTGCATTGCTGATTACCATGGGCATTAGCCTGTTGCCATAAAAGATTACTGCTTTGCTACCGCCGCTTGTTGCCGAAGGAAGCCACCCATCACTGCTACCGCCGACCATCGAAGACACGTCGCCAGAGGTACACCTGCCACGAAGTAACCCATCTCCACTGATCGAGTCACGGGTTTTACACCACCCATCACTCGCACTACCGCCGACCATCGAAGAAGACCACCGTCGCCAGAATTTTGCCATGAAGTAACCCATCTCAGCAGTCCGAAAACAGAGCAGTAACAGCAGCAAAGCCAGATTTCACCACCGTTTTCCGACGAATGCCGGTAGTTACCGGTCCCAAAGTGGTGACCAAAGTGAAAAAGGAGAAGTATTTTACAAACCGAAAGTGAGCTTCGCCGGTGTTCGCCATTGCAGTCGCCGGAAAAAGCCAGGAAGAGACCCATCCGACCGAAGGAAAAACAGAAAACAGAGCAGAAACAGTCACGGAGAGATGATTTCACGACAATTTTCCGACCACCTCCGGTAGTTACCGGCCCCAAAGTGGTGACCAAAGTGAAAAAGGAGGAGTATTTTACAAATCCAAAGTGAGCTTCGCCGGTGTTCGCCATTGCAGTCGCCGGAGAAAAGCCAGGAAGAGACCCATCCGACCGGAGGAAAAAGCAGAAAACAGAGCGGAAACAGTCGCGAAGAGCTGATTTCGCGGCGGTTTTTCGATCGGTTCCGGTCGTTCCCAGACCTTCCGTTGCGATAAAGTGAAGGTGGAAAAATGATCTACAAGTCCAAGCCGAGATCCGCCGGATTTCGTCGCTGAGGTCGCCGAAAAAAATTGAGAAGTGACCGATCGGAGCAGCGTAGCACAAAAGTGCACAAAAGTGTCTAGCTTTCCGGCATCCGACCGACCGACCGGAGCCGCCGCTGACTGTCGGACCACCGCCAAGACCTTCACCATTCTGAGCTCTACAGTTTTGGGAGAACTCCGCCACCATTCAGCTGCCGGAAAAGCCGGCGTCGGAGCCCCAAAAGCGCCGCCGCGTCACGCCGTAGCCGGGTCTGTCGTACCCGTTTACTTCTGCTGCGTCCACAAGATTCGACGGATCCGTGACCAGCCATTTACTCGCAGACCCGTGACCAGATCTAGACCGTGACTGCGTTCGTGACCACCCGCGACCCGAATTGGAGCTGGTGTACAGTACACGACCCGTAGATTGGCGCACGCAGAAAGTCCGGTCCGATCCCGTTTGGTTTGAACCAACCCGGAACGGCCTGGTTAAGCCTATCCACACTCTTAAAAATAATTTGAAGGCCTTCTAGACTGATCAGAGAAAATTTATCTAAAGGCGGCAAAAATTCACTATTTTGTGTAACTTGTAAAAATCAAAGGAGAAATAGTGGATTGTGAGTACCATTCTCACAGTGGACTGACTTAGAGATTGAACCTTAAGGAACCACGTAAAAAATTCTTTGCGTGTCATTTCATATGTTTGTAATATTCTCTATTTCCATCACACTATCTCTTTGCGCGGCAAGGGCGCCTCGGTCCCATCGAACCTTTAAACTCGAATCACACACAAGAACTGATTCGAGAGGGCGGACGATCCCGCGCCTGAACACATATATATTAAATTTTTTAAAAAATTTTAGTTTTTCTGTCAATCTCGGTTTGGTTCAATTTTTCTTACATGGGTTATCCAATATTAAAACCGGCCCAAACCAGGTAAAACATGAATATTAAATTTTTTAAATACTTTAATTTTTCTGTCAATTTCGATTTGGTTCAATTTTTTTATATGGGTTACCCAATATTAAAACCGACCCAAACTTTTTTTTTAAACCAAACTAAACCGACAATATTATGCTCACCCCCTAATTACAAATTGAACGACTTTGACGATTTTATAAACAGCTCTGGCTTTATAGGCCGAATCCGAAGTAAGTTTATGACAAAAAAAATATTATACCCTTAATTTATTGTGTATATATGTTGATCTTCATCAGACAAAAACGTTTTCTACATCTAAACCAAATTTTACGTGATCATATGCTAGGCCTTGGCTCTTACCGTGATCATTCATGCTGCACTAAGAAGAGCAAAGACTCCAGCCATGCTGCAGAAAGATTTTTATGAGAACCCAGAAGGAACAAAATGATGAGTAATTTAATCTCTATTTTTGACAGAATCCAATGAACTAAAACTAAACAGCTCGTGGACCTTGTCTGTCACATGGTCCATGGTCCAGCATACATCCAACCCTACAATGGATGATGCAATACGTTGAACCACCAACGGAGACCCATTTCTAATTACCGCCGCCCCTTCCATTTCACGGGTCGTCGACAAGGAGAATATTGTTGCAGAGACGGCCGGTGAAGGAGATGGAGGAGGATGCAACCATGCCCAAGTTTAAGAGGGTCTGTGTCTTCTGTGGAAGCCATTCAGGGAATAGAAAGGTTTTCAGTGATGCTGCTTATGAGCTTGGCAATGAATTGGCAAGTCTACAATCTTTTGTCATAGTCATAACGTCAAGTGTTCTTTGTTATGCGTTTGATGTTTGTTGGGTTTTGGATGCTGTTTCCTTGCTCAGTTGAGGAGAAAGATAGATTTAATATATGGAGGAGGTAGTGTTGGCCTCATGGGATTGATATCCGAAACTCTGCAAACTGGTGGATGCCATGTCCTTGTGTAAGAGAATAAGAGATATAATCATGGATTTGATAACTGGTGGATGCCAATCTACCATCAATGTCAGTCTCTGAGTTAGATTTTGGGCTTCTTTATTCTGCTAGTACTGGCTCTTGTGCCAATAGAGGTATGTGTACGGAACTAGAATTTAAGAAACTATAGCTTGAAATGTTGTTTTTATAAATTCTTCGTTGAATATTTGTGTATATTCCATGATTACTTATTAATGAGATATATTATTGTGATGCTTGCAAATTTGTTTCAGATCTCTGGTCATCCTGTAGGGGATGTGATGATTGTACCTGATATGCATCAAAGAAAAGCTGAGATGGCTCGGCAGGTCGATGCTTTCGTAGCCCTTCCAGGTGTTTGCCATGTTGCATTCCGTCCATTGTGCCTAATGGTTTACTTTTTATCGCCGTCGTCGTCGTCATCATCATCATCATATGAGCATTTACCAAAGAACTATATTTGAAGACACCGATCTTATTTCTTCATCGAGCTAGATAGGCTCCATACAAATTTGTTTCAACAAGCATTGTACTCTTTGAACCATGGTAGTTAAAGCACAAGAAAAGAGTTGTGTCAATCTGACTTGCAACCTTGCAAAGCATCTACTACTTACTACCTTTTGCTAAGGAAAAGCTGTTTGGCTCTTTGTAGGTGGATATGGAACATTGGAAGAGCTTCTAGAAATAATCACCCGGGCTCAACTTGGGATTCATGACAAACCGGTAAGAACAAGGAGTAACAGTTGCTTTCCCAGTTACAATTTCTGCAATGCCATAATTTATGAAACTAGAAGCCAACATCAGTAAATTGAATTAGATTCAGTGAACTGTGCCCAGGTAGGTTTGCTGAATGTAGACGGTTAATTACGATTGTTTGCTGGCATTTTTCGACAACGTAGTTGAAGAGATTTCATCAAACCCTCGTCCAGAAGCATAGTCATTTCGGCTGCAACGCCGGCAGAGTTGATCCAAAAGATAAAGGTGAATTACTTCTGAAAGTTTCACTGTAAAATTCTGTGTTCTTCAAATATGGTTGTTTAACTAGTTTTGTAAAATTGAGCAGGAATATGCACCATCTCACCAGCATATTGCACCGGCCAATACCTGGAACAGAGACGGGCTAGCCTTCGCCCCAGAACCCTGATTTTTGAGCTTCCAGAAAGTTCATCACCAGGCTAAATTTTCTTATTGTCTGAGAAGTTCATCACCAGACTGAATTTTCTTAAAATTTTGTCGTGGGCTTTTGTTTTTGTTTAAAAGCTTTATAAATGTTTCACCGCAACTGCATTTGATAAAGGTCCTCATTCATTTTCATTTGTGAACTTTGAATGATTTACAAAATACAGAGATTTCTACATTGATGTGTCCAAACAGACAGGAATTACCATAAGCAACAATATCAAGCGAATTCCGCCTATGCAGTTGCACTACAAAATATTGCAAAAGAAGGCGTATGAATGGAAATGAGTTAAGATCAAGGCGACAACTGTATTCATCTCAATACATATCCAGTTTCGACAGTTCTTTAGAGGCCAACATGATCACTGTCACCAAAGTTAATGCTCTGCACTCAAGTTTTGAAAATTCACATCTTCAAATTTCTACATCCTTCCACCAGTGTACAAGTTTTTGTTTCAACACAATCGTGAAATTGTTAAAATGTTCACACCAAGTTTACCAACTCTGATCATAAAACTTCCAATGCTAGCTGCTATTAATTGGAAGATCATCTACAACAGAAAACATAAACACAAATGCAAAAATGGCACAACACAAGCAAACAGTAAAAGTAACACGGCATCTGCAGCAAACGGTAAATCAGAACTTCTACATGTCACAACATCAGATATATATTAAACACAAACAAGAAATCAATAACAATAATGGTTCAGCAAAACATGAATTTTTGTCCCTTGATGCCTTCAAGTTCTTATGAATGAACCTCTGAATGTTTCAACCGTAGAACTGAGGGTCTTCAGAGCAGAATCTTTATCTGGTTTTGCCTATATTATGACATTAGCATGTAGCAACGCCCAAAGCTCTGAAATGCAAGCTTCCAAACTGCTTCCTGCAGCTTGACTTCAATTTCTGAGCAATTCATCACAAGTTTGAATTTTCTTCGGATTTCATTTGAAGATTCTTTTGTATTTTAACTGACGAGTGCCTCACCATAACCACAAATGAAAAAGACTCCATATTATATTGTTTGAGAGCTATTTCACCACAAGTAAATCAAAGCTCTACAAAGTACAATAGACCCTTTCTGGTCCGACCTTACCCCGAACCACGCACATGCAGAGTGCACGGCTGCCTCTCATTTTGAAGTGCATAACTAATCCATGATATTTTAGCATAAACAAAAAGAATTGAATTAACCCATAGGAATTGTAATGAACAAAACTAAATATTTCCAACGTCATAAATGTACAATAGATACTTACTTAAGTTAAGATCAAGGCATTGCCGTATCTATCATAAAATCAGCTTCAAGAAATCTCCTATCCAAGTTGATTTCTCCTTCCCCTTTTGTGAGTGTAAAGAAAATACAATTGATACAATATTATGATATTATATATCTTCCCAACTGCTGTAACTACCTGCTTTGTGTACTACACATAATATCTACAGTCACGCTAATTTATTAGTATCAATTGTTCAAAATAATAAATTCTCTTCTGTAAGAGATATCATACTGGATCTCGTATCACTCTTTATGTAAATCCATCATACATTCTATCACAACTACACACTCAGTTTCAAATAACATAAGCAGATCTGCTTGCCAGCTTATAGAATTTTCCTCCAATACAATGGGAGTAAGCCACACCCAAAGAATGGGAGAAACTAGTACTTGTTCCAACCACTCATCCTATGTTCATTTTTCTATCATGTCATCTGATCTCTCAGTGACTGATTCTTTGTACTGGAAATTACACTTGTTCCCTGAAGCCTAGCATAAAAAGGTTACAGTCCTGCTAATAGCTTTTCAATTATCAGTTTCTAGTCCTGCTATATCACCCCATTTTACCTGCTAGGGTTTCCAGTAAGTGCATATTTGTATCGATTGTTCAGTCTCTAAATATTAGACAAGTTATTTTGCACATCAATAGTCACCATAAAAGTTCACTTACAGGTATGTTCTATTATCTCTCTGTTTTCGTTTCCAGACTAGACCAGTATCATCGACCCAGTGGATACTAGTAACAGAAACAAATTATTACGAACAAACCGCAAACTAGCTTAAACGACCAAAAGTGTGTTAATGTGCATTCCATTCTAGCCTCATAAAAACTGCCCTCGTTTTTATCTCTCTTAATCACTAAGATGAAAAGAAGAGGAATATGATTCTAAAACTGTAAGCATAACCTAATAACAATAATAGCAGAAAGTAATAGCAGAAAGTATATTAAACAGTACAAGGAAGGGAAGAGCAATAATACACCATCATCAACAACCTGTGAAACCACTTCCTTTAAGCATCTCAACCCCAGTAACAACATATCAGACATTCAACAAGAATCAATAGCAATAAACGAGACTAACAGGAACAAAAAAAGGAAAAATATAAACCATATGAGAAACAACAAGAACAAGTATCAGCAGGTACCAATCCCATCTTTACAGTCCTTGGTCAAGTTGTAGAAGGTCTCCACTCTCGTCTTCGCCCTGTACAACACCTCCGTATCCACCTCCACCCTCATGTATCCGTCGAAGCTCACCGGCTTGCCGCCGTTCAACGCCATGGTCTCGTTGTACCACTCGCTCCTATTCCCCAAAGCTCCTGAAATCGTCCAAGAGGTGCACCTTGTACTGCGACCGCAATTTGTCGAAATAGTTATAGAAAGGCTCGTTCGTGGCAATATACAGCTTTCGCCACGGATGCACGAGCTGGGTGAGCTTGCCGAGGATCGCAGCCGGCGAGGTGTCGCCGTCGAGGTTCGGCCACTGCTCCTTATTCGCCGCCTTCTCGCCGCGGACGACATGGACGGCGTCGAAGTCCCAGTCCAGCCGGCCGCTGATCTCCGACACGATGTTCATCAACCTCTTCGACTTCCAGATCGCCTGCCATGGCCGGCTGACGTGCTTCGCCGCCGCGCCCTCGCAGACCCTGTACCAGTAGTTCTCCGGCTCCTGCGAGTCGAACTGCCGCCAAAGAATGGTGCTTTTGTCCTTCTTGAGCTGCATTGGGGTGGTCTTGTAGCTCGGCACCTTCGAACACTCACCTGGTTCTTCTTCTTCTTCGCCGCCGCCGCCGTCGGCTTCTTCGCGGCCCGCTCTGAGATCTTCCATTCGTGGAGGAACTGGGTCTCCTCCACTACCGATGTGGCGTCTTTGAGGTGCTCGAAGTCGAAGTAGAACCGAAAGTCCTTACCTTCCTCATCCTTGTTGCTGGGATTGTAGCTAGCCGATAAGCAGATGTTGAGATCTACAACGAAGGTGCGGTTGAGGAACTGCGCCTCCCAATCCGCAGAGGAAGCTCCAGAGGTACTGGTTCATCGATTTGCAGTAGTCGCCGCCGCGGGAGTGGTACAGGTACCTCCCCTTTCGGAATGTTGATTCGGACTCGATGGTTGGTATCGTGTCGTTGATCGTCTCGTCCGCCGGCGAGGTGGATGGGGTGGTGGTGGCGGTGGAGGCGGTGGGGCGAATGGGGCGGCGGGCGTTCTGGCCGGAGTGCCAGCGGCCGGCGTCGGCGACGGCGAGGGAGCAGTTGTCAGCGAGGACGAGGGAAAAGCGGCGGAAGTCGCGGTAGCGGCGCCAAGACTTCTCCTTTTGTTGCGGAATCGCCAGGCGACGTCGCACTCGTTGGGGCGGCCGCCGGGGGCCGGCGTCTGGTAGTCGAGGAAGACGATCGACTTGAAGATCCGCTGGTTGAAGGCCCCCACCGCCGCCAGCACCCTCGGATCCGCCGCGCAGTCGATCGCCCGCGCCACCAGGTCTTCGGTGCAGTTCGTCCCCGTCGCGTTCGCCGCCAGAAGGGCGAGCTCCGGCGAGGTCTCCGGCGAGATCTCCGGCGAGGACGCCAGCGACGGCGCGGCCTGGGGAGGGGAGGGTAGGGGTACGAGGTCCTCACCGGTGTTGAGAAGGGAGTCGTCGGTGCGGAAGGTGGAGTTGCGGACGGAGGAGAGGACCTTGGTGAGGGCGACGGAGGACTCGAACCAGGGGTCGGGGGGCTGGTAGGTGACGGCAATGACGGTGAAGACGAGCACGGAGAAGACGAAGAGGAAAAGCAGAGGTTGGATATGATCTTGATCACGCTCTGTCCCAGCGGCTCCGCCCCCGGGCCGCTCATCCTCTCGTTCGCCGGCGGCGTTTAGCCGGCGGGACTGGTCGTCGGCGGAGGTGGGGACTGGAGTGGAGGTTGGTCGGGAAAGATGAAGAAGAGGGTGGTGGGGTTGTATTGGGGCTTAGAGTTCGAGATTATTACAGGTTTGCCACTGTGAGGTTGGAGAGAAGCCCTCGTGGTCATGAAGATAGTGACAAGCCAACGGCTGGTTGGTGATGTATAAATTTTAAAAAGAAAATAAATGATAACTTTTTTTTAAAATTAAATATTTATGATTTTATTTTAAAATTTAAATTATATTTAACCATTTTTAAAATTTTTATTTCCGGGTCATGGCCAAATATTACTATTTTTTAATCAATAAAAAAATTCATATAAATTTCATCCTAATGAGGAATATTAAACAAATAGTAATCATTCATAAAATATGTTCTTAAAACAGGTTATTATTGAAATATATAGTATGGCCAGATCTATTAGGGTTTGATTTTCTTATACAAATTTAATTTATTTTATTTTATTTTATAATTAAACAATTTAAATTGATTTTGTAATCAAAATAAAGGACAATTATCGCATCTCTAATATAAAATAATTATTTATAATAAATAAAACAATAAAATTGTGAGTATTCACTCGATCGAATAAAATAAATTAATATATTTAATTTATTTTTATTATATCATAATTAATTTAATCTTAAAATTTTCAAATATTTATCGGTCAAGGTTATTGGTCGTCCATATCCAACCCTACCAGCAAAAATCAAATTTCTTATTTTCCCAATATCAAAATGAACAAACAAAATATTGAATTTCCACCGTGGCACAGAATGTCGAAGACGCCGACAAGTGGATCAACGGTCAAGATTAGACCTCCCTGAATAAGATCCGATTGTCCACTTATGAGTACGCGGACCCGCCGTCCAAAATCACCTAATGCTTTTAAAGCATGCCGCTCTACTTTCATAGCATAAAATAGGAATCGGTAATAATTTTGGCTCAATGGTTACATTTCAAAACATTCATACTTAGCAAAAATTACATGTTAATAGTTACAATGTGATGTAAATCTTAAAAACTTGGTTTGCTTAAAACTTTTTCATTTGATGAGAAGGGTTGATAATGAATGTGATATGAATATCAGTGGTGATTGATTTTCACTTGCTGAGTTTTTGTTGCGAAAATTGCAGGTAATGTGGGTAGGGATGTAAACAAGACTAACCTGTTCGCAAATATTTTACGTTCAGCTCGATTTTATTTGAATTCGTGCTCGTTAATTTTGTGCTTGAAAAAAATACTCGGTTCAAAATTGATAGTTTGTTGAACACTAATAGAGCTTGAGTTAAAGAGTGTCGGCTCATCTTAGCTCAAAATTCGAGTTTAATGTGTTCAAATTTTAAAAAATACTCTCTTCGAGTCGACTCGTCCATACTATTGAAGTCATATTGAACTTGTATAGTGTTTGAAAAAAAAATTTAATCTTATATAAGTCTAGTGCGAGCCGAGAATAAGCATTCGCTCGGCTCAAGCTTGGCTAAAAATCATAGCGAGTTAAATACGAGCCAAATTCAAACACCATAAATTTTGGATAAGCTCAACTTGACCCATAATACATCAAAGCTCACCAAGCACTCAAATATGCTCACCAAAAATCACATCGAATTCAAAAATATCCCTACTTTGCTTGACTCGGATTGACTCGGCTCGGCTTGACTCAGCTCATTTATAACCCTAACTGTGGGGAAGGATTTCAACCAGAGAAACTGAAGGCCTGCAATGGAATGAAAAGCAGAGGCAGCAATGGTGGCTTGTTTCACTCTTAGAAACAAGAGAGGATAAAAACACACTTTACTCATTGGATATATAGGTTCTATCGGTTTAGTCCGGAACTTCATCTGTGCTGGGTACATTATATTCACTTCTATTTGGTAGATGTGAGATGATCACTCCACATAGAAGTCCTGCAATAAAAGGAGTTCTCATTTCTATGAACTTTGGTCTCGAGCAGTTAAGGGTAAAGTTTGTTTTCTGTGAATTTGAGAAGTGGACACTATGACTTTGTATCTGCTACTCTACAACTGCTCTACAAGTTGCAAAGTGGCTGGGTCTTCACCCACCAACAAAGAGTGAAGATGCACTATTTTCAACCTGTCACCGCAGCAAAACTCATGAATCATGGCTATTGTCACAGACGTGATTCATGGGCGTGCCGGGAACTAGGGTTTAGGTGTTGTCCCTAGGTGTCCCGCGTCCATGATGGGGTAGCGGTGGCTATCCGAGTGGTGGAAACAACATACGGAGGCTAACCCGTGTTGAGTTGCAGGTTGCAAACCGAGGTGCACGAGCTGCTGTGTGATCGAGCATGGCGTCGAGTTATAGCAGTGGTGTCGGCACATGGGTTGGTATTTGGTGTACCGAACATGTGGCCGAGTCCAGGTCAAGAAACCTCAAGTTGCTGCTGACCATGTAAAACCCGTGACTCGAGTCAGAGTTTTACGGGAGTGAACCAGTCGGTTCGAGTCGAGTCAGCTTCATGGACCGCGAGCTGGGTTGAGGCCAGCTGTGAGTTATGAGCAATGAGGGTCATGTATGCTCAAGTGTATGATGATAACGCCTGAAAGATGATGAAAAAAATGGGTTATCAAGTATATGGAGGTATGCAGTATTGATTGTTATTTTTATTTGATCGAAGAATAATTTTAGGCCGAATAACGAATTAGGACGCGTTTGACGATATTCGGGTGGGTTATTAGTTATAGAGCATGTCATTTGGATGTTATTGTGTTTGTTTTATTTTATAGAATTTTTCCATATTTTTCTAGATTTTTTTTAGAATTTATTACGAACCAGTTATTATTTTGACTCGAGTAGGAATCGAGTCAATACTTATTTACGAAACTGCCACTACAACACTTCTTCTTCTTCCCCGACTTTTTTTTTCCAAAACCCAAACCCTCGCCGCCGCCCCTTGTGGTCGCCGCCGCCGCCGCTGCCGACGCCGTGCTGCCGCCAATCGACGCCGCCCCGCCCCGCCGTGAAGTCGCCGTGCCGCCACGACCCACCCCGGCCACTGCCTCGCCGCCACGACGCCGGATTTGCCCCACGAACCGCGACGCTCCGCCCGTCGATTCCGCCGCCGTCCGGCCGCCGTCGCCGCCGCTGCGACCACCAGTACCACCCCTCGCCGTCGCCGACATTTCCCCCATCCTCCCGACCGCCGTCGAGGCCGGCCGGAGCCCCGATTGGAGAACGCCGCCGCCGCCGCCCGTTTTCAACGCCGCCGCCGACGGCCATCGCGGCCTCGGTTGCTCTGTTTGACACCGCCATCGGACCAAGCTCGTCGAGCTGGTGCCGATAGACCCCTGATTGCTCCGTCCCGAATCGTCGCCGGAAAACCGTCGGAATCCGCCGGAAAACCGCCGATACTCGCCGGAAAACCGCCGGAACCGCCGGAAAATTGGATTCGAGGGAAGTTCGCCGGATCATCCGCCGAACGCACCCGGTCCAATCTGATCGGACTTCGGACGCCGCTAGGTGCCGAATTCGAGTTTCGAGCCGCGAAACGGAAACCCTAGCCGTCGCCGATTTTCGACGACGCGAGGTATAATTTATTTTAACTTAATTATTTGAAAGTATTGATTATTAGAATTTGCATGTTATGATTGATGAATTGTGCATTGTAATTACTTATATAAATGTGGATTTAATTTAGAATAAAATATGAAATTTGTGGAATTGTGTGGTGTTAAAAATAGAAGTTATGAAACTAATTAGGGTTATTAAGTAATAATCATGATCTAATGTAAACTAACCTAAGTAGACTTGTTAGAATTGATATAGGTTGATGTGTGACGGTTGATGTGTGATTGGGTTGATTATGTGCATGCTATAGGATGTGTGATTCATCATGCGGGCGTTAGTTTTTAGCTTGATTGTGTAGGTACGGTGTAGGAGCTCGCCGCCTAGGCGCGTGGACCCGTTTGGAGCTTCTACCAGGTCCGTTTAGGACTCGTTCTCTGTTTTACGCTACTCTATTGTATATTTGATTTATCATGTGCAGGACGAGTTAAGTGGCGTTTTATCGGATCCCACTTAACTCGGGCCATTTAGCCAACAGTCTTTTTCGGATTAATAACCCTCGAGGATGAGATCCCTCGAGTTTGTTTTCGAACTTCAGATCCAGCTCACGATGCCTTCGGGCCTATTGTATAAATCCCAACCCAGGCCTATATATATGTATAGTTTTCGTGTTTTCGGTGAGAGATGGAATGAGGGTTACTCGCGGCCACGTCTTCAGATAGGGCGTGTGCCCGGAAGAGCGGGCTCTGGAGCTGGGGAGAACCCACTTCGTTCCCGAAGGATCCGGACAACTCCACCTTTGAGTTCCTCAAACCCGGAGAAGTGTGGAGGTTTACGGGTACTGCATTGCAGCGCATGTCTAGACTTGTGGTTTCAAAGGGTACTGAAGGCGACTGCCTGAGAGTGCTCGGCCTTTGTGCTCAAGGCCAGGAGTAATATGGAAGGTGCAGAGGGCGGTAAGGAATGAAATTTGATGCGAGAAGCGATAGAGAAATGGCCAAGGTATGAGAATGAGAAAGATAGGGGGACGCTGTCGACCCGAGGGCGACGGCCCGACGACGACGGCTCCCGTATGTGCCCTGATGAGAGTTCTTGAGGAAGTATATGGTTTTGATTCAACAGGAGAGTTTGCTCTCCTGTGCCAGATTGATATTAGTTATTTTCCGAGTCGGTAACAATCGTTACTAACGGTTGTTCTATATATATGTAGGTGAGGAATGCGAGCGATGAAAGCTGTCGAGACTGCAGAGGAGCAGCACAGAACCGCGCACACATGTACCTACCACGTGTAATGTATAATGATAGAGAAATGGCTAGGGTATGAGAATGAGAAAGAAAGGGGGACGCTTGTCGACCTGAGGGCGATGGCTCCCATATGTGCCCAGATGAGCGTTCTTGAGGAAGTATATGGTTTTCATTCAACAGGAGAGTTTGCTCTCATGTTCTAGATTGATATTAGTTATTTTCCAGGCCATTAACACTCGTTATTGATGGTTTTTCATATATATGTAGGTGAGGAATGCTAGCGATGAATGCTGTCGTGACTGTGGAGGAGCAGCACGGAACCGCGCACACATGTACCTACTGCGTGTAATGTATAATGATGGTGTGTTAATGTTGTGTGAATGATAATTAGAATGTTTTTGTCTTGATACATTGCTTCTTATGAGACGAGCTGATAATTGTGAATGAGTAGGGAGCCTTGGATTTCAGACTCGGTTCAGATGAAACGAAAGAGATAATGACTGAATGTCATAGTCAGATTCGCTATATTTTATTGTATTTTGATAAAATATTTATATACCCTTGTCGTGGACAGGTTCGCCCCTAATGCACTTTTAGGGGAGATTCTGTCCGTTTTTTCGTAAATATTAATGAATTTTTATTTAAATTTCTTGCTTGTTGAATGGTTTTGTTTTGCTTGCGTATCATCACATGCATGTTGGACTCCGTTAGAACCCAATTGTTCCCATTCATGCATCTCATGGTTGCATCCCCATCTTAAGACGCTGAGGGCAGATCCGGGTCGACTTAACCGAACCAGTATATTAGCGAACGGTTCGGTCGCTAGTAACGTTTCCGGGTCGGTTCATGGGCGAGTCCAAATGGGGTGTTACAGCACCGTTAGCTCTGCCCCACCCCGCCCCCTGCCGGCCCTGCCCCATCCAAGCCCCCATCACCACATGCCTCACCACGCCACCCCGTCACCCCCCCACCATTGCCTCCCACCCTGCCTCGTCACCCCACACCCCGTCTTGCCACCCCATCGCCACCCTGTCGCCACGCCCTCTGTCGCCCCGTCGCCGCCGTATCCTCCCCTAGCCGCCGTTGCCCCCTCCGAGCCCCTCCCATCGGTCGCCCGTCGCAGCCCTCACCGCCTCCCCATCGCTCCCCCTCGGCCCCTACCCCGCCCCACCGCCCTGTCGCCACGTCCTCTGTGCCCCGTCGCCACCCTCGCTGCTCCATGCTTCCCCTGCTGCCGTTGTCCCAAAATCCCCTTTGCCCCTGTTGCCCTGCCACCGTCCAGATTTGACCCAGATCGGCCGATTCCGGAATCAGCTTGAATCGGTTAGAATCGGCCGATTCAAAGACCGATTCGATCCAAAGACCGATTTATCTTATTTTTTGATGCGGAGCACCTCCGATCTGATTTAAATTGGCCGATTCCGAGTGGAATCAGCCGATTTTTGCAACCCGGCTTTTGGGGCATGCTGTAACGACCCGCATGACCAGACCGGGTGTTACTTAAAAATATAGGTAATGTAAATGTAACATTCTAGAACATGAAAATGTAAATGTAACATTCTACCAGACTATAGTTTAATAACTCATTAAGATAATTATTTTTAAATATTTATTACGTGTTCGTATTATTTTTAACTCGAGTCGATATCGAGTCAAGTGTTATTTACGAGTTGGTATTATTATTTAACTTGAGCTGTGTCGAGTCAAGCATTATTTACAAGTTTTGCCACCCAAGGTAATTTTCTTCTTCTTCTTCTTTCCCAGTGCCATCCCCTATTCCCGACAGCAGTCGCCCTCGCGATCGCCTGGCCGCCGGCGATCGTCTCTGGCCGCCATCAATCGTCATCGCCCAGCTTTGCCATGTCATTGCGGTGTGCCCCGGCCAACTCCGGCCACCTTCCAGCCCCAGGGACGCCTACATCGCCTGCCTAGCAGCACACTCGCGTTCCCGATTCCATTGCCGGTGAGCGTTGCCGCCTCAATTGGGTGGTCGCCTAGACACCCTCGACCCCCTATTGACCTTCCCTGGCCAGATTGGAGCATGTCGCCACCCAGGACGGCCGGATTTCTTCACCCACCGCCGTCACCTCTATTTTTGCCGCGGTCCTCTATTTTTGGCCATTTACCACCCCAGGCCGGCATCCACACCCGTGAGATCGACCCTACACTAATCGACGAAGAGAGTAGGATCATCTTCCGACGTCAGAATGACCATCGCCACCGATTCCCAGCGAATCTGTACCTGTGCTTGCCCATCTCGCCAAAACAGGGGACTCGTTGGCCAACAGTCGTGTTTAGTTTCTTTCTTATTGATTTTAAACTTTAATCCTCACCATTATAAAGCTTATTATCAAATTAAAATATGCATGCAAGAAAACTAAGAAGGGGGAGATTGGAAGAATACCTAAGCAAGGAAATAGACACGCCGGCAAGGAAGAGAAGAAGAAAATGCGAATGAAGGCTAGGGTGGAGGACGTCCTTCATAAAATAAAATGAAATGATGGCTAGGGTATGTGAAAACACCCGTATTTAATTTAACCGGGTAATCGTAAGTAATAAAATATAATAATTAATCGCGTATTGGATATAACACGTTCGGTCCTTCCCAAACCGCGTTCGCTTCCTTTTTTTTTCACGGTCTTTACAATCTCCTCAACTTAGAAATATTTCATCCCCGAAATATCATAATAGGCAACAGAACAATTAAGATTAACTTTATTTCTTTCTTCGGGATCAATTCATGCCACTACAAATATAAAACTGCTATGCCACAAACAGGCTAGGGTATTTCCTTGCCATTTCTTGTTCAGTCTCCCATGTAGCCTCACCCTGATTTCTCCACAATACTTTTACCAAAGGAATTTCCTTGTTCCTGAGTGTCTTTATTTCTCTTGCCAGGATGCGGATCGGCTTTTCCTCGTAGGTTAAATTTGATTGTAGCTCTAAGTCTTCAAAATTTGTGATGATATGATCCTCATTCCGTACATATTTTTGTAGCATTGACACATGGAAAACATTGTGTACTCTAGCTAGGCTTTGTGACAATGCTAATCTATATGCACAATTCCCAACTCGATCCAAGATTGGAAACGGTCATATGAATCTTGGCTTCAACTCCCCTGATATTTTAAATTTGATCACCACCTTCGTAGGAGATGACTTTAGGTACACAAACTCCCCAACTTGGAACTCTAGGTCCTTCCTTCGAGTATCAGCATAACTCTTTTGTTGATCCTGAGCTGCTTAAGTCTTTGCTGAATGAGTTTCACCTTTTCAGTTGCTTCCCTCACCATCTCTGGCCCGACTATAACTGCTTCGGTAGACTCCAACCAGCACGATGGAGATCTACAAGGCGTACCATATAAGGCTTCAAATGGTGCCATCCCTATACTGGCTTGGTAAGAGTTATTGTAGGTGAATTCAGCCAAGGCTAAGTGTTTCTCCTAGTCACCTCCCCAGTCAAGAATGCAAGCTCTTAACAAATCATCAAAGTTTGAATAGTCCTCTCACTCTAACCATCAGTTTGGGGATGATATGTTGTACTCAACCTAATTTGACTTCCCATGGCTTCTTGGAAAGCTTCCCAGAAATGTGAGGTGAATAGGGGATCGCGGTCGGAGACTATCTCCTTTGGAATCCCATGCAATTTGACAATATTATTAACATATAATCCTGCCAGGTATTCCGCCGTTCTCATTGATTTCGTGGGGATGAAGTGAGCTACCTTAGTTAATCGGTCCACAACTACCCATATGGAGTCATGCTTCTTTTGAGTTCTTGGGAGCTTTGAAATAAAATAGTATGTGACACACTCCCATTTCCACGTTGGTATTTCTGAAGGTTGCAATAGTCCTCCAGGTAGTTGATGTTGGGCTTTGATCTGTTGGGAAATCTGACACTTAGAGACAAAATCCACAATATCCCTCTTCATCCCAATCCACCAGTAGGTTCGCTTTAAATCCTGATACATTTTAGTAACTCTAGGGTGTATCAAGAACTTTGAGCGATGAGCCTCCTCCAAGATATTCCGCCTCAGTGCATTAACCTTGGGTACACACAACCTTTGTAAAGATCCGGAAAATAATAATAATAATAATAATAATAATAATAATGACGTTCGATGCAGTGGGATCGAACGTGGGGTAAAATTCGTTAGCTGGATAAGTATGAATTACCCGGTTAATTGAAACGTAATTTTTAATTCGATAATTCTAGTTGAATCGGTCGAGTTGACTACATTATTTATCCAATTAACAATTTAAGTGAACCATACCATGTACCCATTTAACAGGTTAAGTGAAATGATTAAGTGGACCATGTTGATTACCCAATTACCCGGTTAAAGGAATTACGGTGAAAGGGTGCTTCCATGTACCCTAGCTGTCATTTTATTCATTATAAAAGGAAAAGGGGGAGGGCGTCATCTACATTTTTCCTCCTTAGACAGATGCCGGATTTCCTCCTTCGCTCGGGTAATTTTCTTTCCTTTCTTTTTCTTTTGTTGCATGCATACACATGTTGCATAAATCATAAACATGATAAACATAAGAATTAAATGAGAAATCAACAAGGGAAGAAGAAAACCAGGAGGACGTCCTGCTGTTTTCCAGCAGCAACCACGCCATGTTTCCTTCCATGGTGCGGGGTTGATGTGCTGGAGGTGGGAATTGCTCCCGACGGTGATGCTGGCCGGATGGAGTCACCTTGGAGGGCCAAAACAGACCGTCGAGGAGGCACGCAGGTCTGAAATCCGAGGGGAGAACAGGTCGGTGTTGCCATGGGTGGTGTTGCTGGCCAGACGTGGATCCGCCATGGAAAGTGCAGACTGGTCGTCACCTGGGGTGGTGCTGGTCGTCACCTTGATGGGGCAGGACATGGTCGCAATGGCTGCTGGTCGGCCACCATTAATGGTGAAATTAAGGTCCCCATATAGGGTGTAGTCCGAGTTTCATGAGATAGCAGCGGATAAAGATTGGATCTTTGGGGTTTTTCCAATCGGATCAGTGGGGTAGATAGAAGAAGGGGTCTGAAATTGGGTGGAAGGAAAAGAAGACATGCTGGTCGGGTGCTGTTTATGTGGTCGACTAGAGTGGTCGTCATGGGTCTGGTCGGGTGCTGTTTATGTGGCCGACTAGGGTAGACGCCATGGGTCATGGGCTGATTATGTGACCGACATAGAGTCACCATGGTCAGGTCGGGGTTGCTGATTGGGTGGCCGGAATGGGGTCACCAAGGACTGGTTCAGGGTTGCCATGTGGTGGCCAAGTTGGAGACGCCATGGCAACAAATGGAGGCCGCCACGTTACTGGTTGGTCGCCATGTATGGTGAAAATACCGGCTTTCACGGGTTGACTACAATAAAGCTGGGAGCTTTGGGGTCGTTAAATGAATTGTTAAAATAGAATGGCAACAAGGTAAATATGGGAGAACTCGATGCGGTTGAGTTAGAATATAAGGTAAATACAAAAGAATTAAGTATGGGACATGTTAATAATTAAATTATCAATTAGATAATGGGGATTTGGACAGGGATAATGTAACGACCCGCCCGAACCGGACCGGGTGTTACTTAAAAATATAATTGATGTAACGGTAATATTCTAGAACATGAACAAAAAAAAAAAAACAGGAAATAAGTCTCGCAACATATAATCTGAATCATAACAATAAATCACGTTCTCAATAATTTAAAATATTCGTCCCACAGTCTCGGACCGTTTCCCATAGCCACATTTATAACACAAGAAAAGTAAAAAGAGAAGTCCGCTTATTAACCGTTCACCACCTGCGTTGGTAGAAAAACCACCCTGTCGTCTCTTAGTCTTTAGGTCCAGCTGCTAACCTGCGGAGGCAATTCCGCGTTAGTGATTAACCACTAAGCCGTATAATTAAATAAAACAAGTCCAAAAACTCCCTATCATTATCAATAATATTGGCACTTGTGACCATTCCAACATGACCATTTATTAGCTGATGGTTCAGTCCACCATGTCCATTAGTTGGCTGATGGGTCAGTCCACCATGTCCACCTATTGGGTGATGGGTCAGTCCATCATGTACATTATCGGCTGGCGAGTCCAATCCGCCATGTCCGTTATCGGCTGGCGAGTCCAATCCGCCATGTCTGTTATCGGCTGGTGAGTCCAATCCACCATGTCCATTAGTTGGCTGATGGGTCAGTCCACCATGTCCATCTATTGGCTGATGGGTTAGTCCACCATATCCGTAATTGGCTGGCGAGTCCAATCCGCCATGTCCAATTTATTGGCTGATGGGTCAGTCCATCATGTCCATTACCGGCTGGCGAGTCCAATCCGCCATGTCCGTTATCGGCTGGTGGGTCCAATCCACCATGTCCGTAATTGGCTGGCGAGTCCAATCCGCCATGTCCAATTTATTGGCTGATGGGTCAGTCCATCATGTCCATTACCGGCTGGCGAGTCCAATCCGCCATGTCCGTTATCGGCTGGTGGGTCCAATCCACCATGTCCGTAATTGGCTGGCGAGTCCAATCCGCCATGTCCAATTTATTGGCTGATGGGTCAGTCCATCATGTCCATTATCGGCTGGCGAGTCCAATCCGCCATGTCCGTTATCGGCTGGTGGGTCCAATCCACCATGTCCGTAATTGGCTGGCGAGTCCAATCTACCATGTCTAATTTATTGGCTGATGGGTCAGTCCATCATGTCCATTATTAGATTATGAAGGGCGTAGCCCGTGTTAGACTGAGTCAATTCCTTAACCCCGGTTGCACTCAGTGCATGGTGGTCGAATCTGGGCTTAGGCTGACGAGGTTATCCACAAGGGAAAATACAACATTTTAAATAATTATACGGACCTGGATATTTCGAACTTGCAGCTGCGACCAATGATCTTAATCTGAACGAGGACATAAAATTATACATAAGTATAATTTTATTCGAGTAGAAATGCATGCAACTAAATGACTAATATATATATATATATATATATATATATATCACTATTAAATTTCAACAATATTAAAATTACACTATTCATGTGACATAATCATTTAAATCCTACTTTACATTAATAATCTAGATCAAAATTAACACCTAACAAATAATAAAATAATTTTCAACTTATACCGAAATATTTAATTACTATTATTAGTATATTTTCCTTCGGTTATAATTTTTTTAATCGCTACTATTACTTACAACAATTTAATTAATTAAGTTGTTCAATTAAATTATTTAAAATAATTTGTATTATTTTAATTCATAAATATTACTAATACAATTATTTTAAATTATTTGACTCTATAAAGTTTCGAACTTTATTTATTTCCATCATGCTATTTAGGTTCGACGCGAGTGATGCTACCCGACTATAATTTAATAACCCATTTTCTACATTACTGACTTGTTATTAAAATAATCACTTTATTTACCTAATATTAAATTTAATATGGTAAAGGTAACATCTTTATTTATTAATCACTTATAACCGTCCGATTTAATTTAATCGCTTTTATTACGTCAATTAATTATCGACAGTTTCTCATTACCGTTTTTTTATTACTTATGTCCATGTCGACTTCGTCCAATAACTAATTAGTTTAGTAACTTTACCCTACAACCTGTTAAAATAATTATTTTTAAAGATTTATTACGTGTTTGTATTATTTTTAACTCGAGTCGGTATCGAGTCAACCAGTATTTACAGAATTGCCACCGCCCTTCTTCTTCTTCTTCCCCGGCGAGCTCTGTTCCCGACTCCAGGTGCGCTCCAGCCGCCGCCGCCGCCGACCACCTCCGACCACCGTCAATCGTCGTCGACCAGCCCTGCCATGCCCTGGCGGTGTCGCCCCGGCCAACTCCGGCCGTTTTCCAGCAGTGGCGACGCCTGCATACCCTCCTAGCGGCGCGCTTGCGGCGGCGATTCCACCGCCGGCGAGCATCGCTGCCTCAATTGGGTGGTCGCCTTGTCACCCTCGACCACCTATCTACCTTCCCCGGCCCTATTGGAACCCGTCGTCACCTAGGGCGGCCGGATTTCTTCCCCCACCACCGTCGCCCCTGTTTTTGCCGCCGTTACTGTTTTTGGCCATTTCCCACCCCAGGCCGGCATCTACACCCATGAGATCGACCCTACACTGATCGATGAAGAGGGTAGGATCATCTTCCGACGTCGGAACGACCCTCACCACCGATTTCTAGCGACCTTGCCTGTGCTTCCCCATTTCGCCGAAACAGGGGATGCTCGTCGGCAAATTTAGTTTCTCCGGTGTAAAATTATATTTATTTTCTTATTGATTTTAAACTTTTAATCATGACAATTATAAAGCTTATTATCAAATTAAAATATGCATGCAAGAAAATTAAGAAGATGGAGATAGGAATACCTAAGCAAGGGAGAAGACACGCCGGCAACGAAGAGGAGAAGAGAATGCGAATGAAGGCTAGGGTGGAGGACGTCTTTTATAAATGAAATGACGGCTAGGGTTTGTGGAAACACACTAACACCCGTATTTAATTCCTTTAACCGGGAAACCGGGTAAAGAATAAAATATTTAACCGGGTAGACTTAACCGGGTAGAGAATATAATATAATTAATATTAATTCTCTAACGTTTGATGCTTCCCTGCCTGAGTCGAATATATTAAAAAAAAAAAAATTTCCACGGTCTTTACAGATAATTAGTAATTAATTATCATTAGAATTGCTGAAAATTTAATAAGAAATGAAGAGTAACATGAACTAATTACATCATTTAAAATTGATAGTATATTAGTCATGTAAGTTACATGTAGGTTCGTGCAAAATAAAATTATACTAATGTATAATTTTATGCCCTCATTCAGATTAGGGTTCATGGGTCACAGTCAGACGAAATCACAAGTCAGGTACGTATAATAGGTAGAACATCGTACTTTCCTTGTTGGTAGCCTAGGTCGGCCTAAGCCCAGATTCGACCACCATGCACCGAGTGCAATCGGGGTCAACGAATTGACTCAGTCCGACACGGGGTCGTATTATGTGCGTAAATTGTGTAATGCATCGACATTGTTTTGGAGTAGTGATAGCCGCCCCATAAAAAAGCTACGGCCGGGGTGAGCGAGGCACAGTGATTCCTCCATCGCACTGGAGTGCAGTGATAGCCTCCCCGTAAAAAGGCTACGGCCGGGGTGTGCGAGGCACTGGCACTAGAGTTGGCAGTGAGAGCTTCCCCACAAACGGGGCATAGCAATCACCTGAGTGCAGTGATAGCCTCCCCATAAAAAGGCTACGGCCGGGGTGTGCAAGGCACTGGCACTGGAGTGCAGTGATAGCCTCCCCATAAAAAGGCTATGGCCGGGGTGTGCGAGGCACTGGCACTAGAATTGGTAGTGAGTGCTTCCCCACAAACGGGGCGTAGCAATCACCTGAGTGCAGTGATAGCTTCCCCACAAAAAGGCTACGGCCGGGGTGTGTAAGGCACTGGCACTAGAGACGGTAGTGGTAGCCTCCCCACAAAAGGGCTCCGGCCGGGGTGTGCGGATCACAGCGGATACCTCCTCCGCATTGTTTTGGAGTATAGCGGAATCGCTCCACCGCATATTAAAATAAACATAAGGAAATAGTGGAATGTACTTTATTTGTTTTATCTATTATACTACTTAGTGTTGTAATCACTAACGCGGAATTGCCTCCGCAGGTGTGCAGATACGAAATTAGGTGATTGACAACCAGGGCATGGAGCAAAATAAATATGAGGACTTTTTACTTTTTATTTACTACTGGGAAACGGTCTAAGACTGTGGGATCATTATATATGTTTTTGTTAAAAAAATGTTAGACATATTTGCTTAATTGTGAGCAACACCTGGCCAGCTAGGCCCACAATGTTGTGACAAATGGCGGGTCGTTACAGGTGGTATCAGAGCCTGGTTTCCCAAAAGCTCACATCTTATGACTCAAGTACCTTGTTGAAGAGTCCAATATTTATCTTTCTCCAATGGGGTATGTCATTAGGGAATTAGTGGACTTACTAACAAACCGAAGTAATCATAAAAAAAATTAATGAACTATAACGGAATAAATTTTAGATGGCAGGCACCCGAAAGAAGTCGAGCCAAGCTGCGCAGTCGGACACGAACGTGGAGAGTGTGTTAGGCCAAATTTTGACGGCCATACAGGGACTTGCGCAGGCTTCAGATAATACCAGTTCTGTGATTCAGAACATAGCGCAGCGATTACCGGGATTGGTAACAGGGAACGGATGCTCCAAATTCTGCTGCGGGTCCTAGTAGTGTCCCAAATGGGGATCAGGGGAGCGCCCAAGAGCAGGTAGGGATAGCTGACCCGGGCGAGCGAGGGGAACTTCCAAACCCAGTGCCACCGGTAGTCCGACAAGTGGTACTGCCAATTGGGGATGACAGTGATCGATACACAGTAGAGAAATTCCGGAGGAATGGAGCTGAGGTATTCATTGGTGGGACTGATCCAATGAAGGCGGAGAGCTGGTTGGACATTACTGAGAAAGCATTTAGAGCTCTCTCTGTGCCTCATCGCCATCAAGTGAGGTTGGCGACATGCATGCTTCAGGAGGAAGCATCCTATTGGTGGAAGTCCATGGAGAAGACTGCGTTCCATCAACGGGAGATTTCGTCCATTCCTTGGGCGGAATTTGTAACAGCTTTCAATGGACAATATTTTCCTGAGTCTGTTGTCCAGAAGAAAGCACTGGAATTTGCCACTCTAACTCAGAGGGATGATTCAGTCCGAGAGTATGCAAAAAATTTCTTGCAATTGGAGAGATTTGCATCTAGGAGTCTGGCAACTGCCCGGGCCAGAGCAGACAAATTTTTCTGGGGGTTGAAGCCCGAATTGAGGAGTAGGGTTGCTACGGCGCCAAGAGGCACTATAACCGAAGTGATTGAGGCAGCCACTACTCATGAGTTGGTGTACGACTATGTCCGTGCACAGAAACAGGGGAAGGCTACTATGCAACATAAGAATGCCAACCAGGGTAGTAGCAAAAACAGGTCTGCAGAACACCAGCAGCAGAACTATCAACGGAATGTCAATGGGAACCGCAAAAGGAAGTTTTAGGAGATTTCGTATCGACTATGTAAAAATTGCAACAAGATGCATTCAGGGTTATGTAGTGAGCCCCGTCGGTGCTACAATTGCGGAAGGACGGGACACCTGCAAAATGAGTGTCATCAGCCCCTGAAGCAACAACAGGAGCAACCTGAAAAGGAGAAGACACCAGTTCCTAATCGCTACCCAGCACCTGCAAAATCGGTGGACAAAGGGAAGGCGAAACTTTTTGCGGTCGAAATCGAGGACGCTGAGAACGAGGACCACACAGTTCGAGGTAAAATTCTGATTCAAAGTGTTAGTGTGGATGTTTTATTTGACTCGGGGTGTACACATTCGTTCCTATCATCCCGATTAGTTAAGAGTTTAGGACTCCAAACGTCTACATTACCCAAGACTTATAGGGTCACTACTGCAACCGGAGACGGAGAGGTCACAAAGTTAGGAGTGACTAACCTATCCTTGGATATACAAGGGAAACCCTATGTATGGAATTTCATTGTCTATGGGATAATAGGCTTTGATGTACCGTTGGGAATGGACCAGTTGTCTGCACACCAGGCTTTTCTCGACTGTAAAGGGAGGAGAGTGTTGACGAAACCTTGTAATTGTGAGATGGGGGTCATTTTCCAAGGGTCATGGAATGATCCATCCTCTTGTATTGTGTCAGTTAGTGAGGCAACTGAGTGGTTTGGTGAGGGTTGTAAAGCCTTTTCGGCAACTCTAGAGGAGTCTGAGTCCAAACCCAAATAGTTGTCCATGATTCCGGTGGTAGCAGAATTTCCGGACGTATTTCCAGGTGAACTTCCAGGGTTACCTCCTAAGCGGGTAGTGGAGTTTGTAATTGACCTAGTACCTGGAGTATCACCAATTTCTAAAGCACCATACCGCATGGCTCCAGCTGAACTCAAGGAGTTAAAGAGTCAATTAGAAGAGCTGTTGCAGGCAGGCTTCATCCGACCAAGTACTTCACCCTGGGGAGCCCCTATTCTTTTCGTAAAGAAGAAGGATGGCTCACTTCGATTGTGTATTGACTATCGCCAGCTCAATCAACTGCGGGTGAAGGAATCTGACATACAGAAAATGGCTTTCCGAACTCGATATGGACATTATGAGTTTCTAGTTATGCCTTTTGGTCTGACAAATGCACCAGCGGCCTTTATGTCAGTTATGAATACGGTGTTCCACGAATACTTGGATAAGTTTATTATTGTGTTTGTGGATGACATTATGGTCTATTCAAATAATGAGGAGGACCATGGGAAACACTTGTCCATTGCTCTTCAAGTTTTGAGGGAGAATCAATTGTCTCGCCAAGTTATCAAAGTGTGAGTTCTGGCTGAAGGAGGTGAATTTCCTCCGAAATGTTGTCTCAAAGGCAGGGGTCGCAATGGATCCATCAAAAGTGAGAGCAGTTACTGATTGGCCACAGCCCAAGTCAGTCACAGACATCCGAAGTTTCCTTGGACTAGCAGGTTACTATCGGAAGTTCATTAAAGATTTCTCCTTGGTGGCATCGCCAATGACTAAGCTTACACGCAAGGGGGTCAAGTTCGAATGGAGTAACAAGTGTGAGGAGAGTTTCCAATCTTTGAAGAAGAGTTTAACTACTGCACCAGTTTTGACTATACCAAATGGCAACAAAGGATTCGTGGTCTTCAGTGATGCATCTCTAGTGGGGTTAGGATGTGTCCTTATGCAAGATGGTAAGGTGGTGGCTTATGCCTCTCGCCAATTGAAGATTCACGAGCAAAATTATGCAACCCATGACTTGGAACTGGCAGCAGTTGTGTTTGCTCTGAAAATTTGGAGACACTATTTGTACGGAGCTCAGTTCGAGGTTTTCACCGACCACCAAAGTTTGAAGTATATCTTCACCCAGAATGACCTTAACCTTCGACAAAGGCGGTGGATAGAATACTTGAAGGACTATGATTTCCAAATTTTATACCATCCGGGAAAAGCGAACATTGTAGCCGACGCGTTGAGTCGGAAGGGCTAGGTGGACAAGGGTCAACAACTAGCTAGACTTTGGGCTATGTCAGTAGAGGTGGTAGCTATTAACCCGGTGGAACGAGTGACAGGACTACTGGCAAACCTGGTTATCTCCAATGAATTGGTGGACCGAGTTAAGTTAACACAAATGGAAGATGAGAAGCTGAATGAAATGTTGGACAAAACTCCCGACATTGTAGCAGATTCCAAGAGTGTAATCAGATTTAGAGGGAGGTTGTGTGTACCCAACAATGATGCATTAAAGCGAGACATCCTGGAGAAAGCTCATCGTTCAAGGTTCTCAATACACCCTGGTGTTACAAAGATGTACCATGACTTAAAACGAACCTAGTGGTGGATTGGGATGAAGAGGGATGTGGTGGATTTTGTTTCCATGTGTCAGACGTGCCAATTGATCAAAGCCCAACATCAACTACCCGGTGGATTATTACAACCTGTAGAGATACCTACCTGGAAATGGGAGCGTGTCACATGTGATTTTATTACTAAACTCCCAAGGACTTTGAAGAGACATGACTCTATAAGGGTAGTTGTGGACCGTTTGACTAAGGCAGCTCACTTTATCCCCACAAAATCAACAAGGACAGTGGAATATTTAGCAGAACTGTACATAAATAACATTGTCAGGCTGCATGGAATTCCAAAGGAGATAGTCTCTGACAGAGATCCCCTATTCACGTCACATTTTTGGGAAGTTTTACAAAGAGCTATGGGGACCCACATCAAGTTAAGTACAGCATATCACCCCCAAACTAATGGTCAGAGTGAGAGGACCAATCAAACCTTGGAGGATTTGTTGAGAGCTTGCATCCTCGACTGGGGAGGAGATTGGGAGAAACACCTAGCCTTGGCTGAATTAACCTATAATAACTCTTACCAAGCCAGTATAGGAATGGCACCGTTTGAAGCTTTATACGGTAGGCCTTGTCGATCTCCATCATGCTGGTTGGAGTCTACAGATGTGGTTATAGTCGGGCCAGAGATGGTGAGAGAAGCAGCTGAAAAAGTGCAACTCATCCAGCAAAGGCTTAAAGCAGCTCAGGATCGGCAGAAAAGTTATGCTGACACTCGAAGGAAGGACTTAGAATTCCAAGTTGGGGAGTTCGTCTACCTTAACACCTCACCTATGAAGGGAGTGATCAGATTTAGAACATCAGGGAAGTTGAAGCCAAGATTCATAGGACCATTTCCAATTCTGGATCGAATCGGAAGTTGTGCATATAGATTAGCATTACCACCAAGCCTTGATGGTGTACACAATGTCTTTCATGTGTCAATGCTAAAGAAATATGTACGAGATGAGAATCACATTATCACAAATTTTGCAGATTTAGAGCTACAATCGGATTTAACCTACGAGGAAAAACCGATTCGCATCTTGGCAAGAGATACAAAGACACTCCGTAACAAGGAGATCACTTTGGTAAAGGTATTATGGACAAATCAGGGATCAGAAGAAGCTACATGGGAGACTGAACAAGAAATGGCCAGAAAATATCCTAGCTTGTTTGTAGCATAAAATCCGTGTAATTGTTGTAACATGAACTTATACCGGAGATGTACTTAATCATCAATATCCTATTTATGCTATGATATTTCGAGGACGAAATAATTCTAAGTTGGGGAGATTGTAAACACCCGGAAAATAATAATAATAATAATAATAGTAATGACGTTCGACGCAGTGGGATCGAACGTGGGGAAAAATTCGTTAGCTGGATAAGTATGAATTACCCGGTTAATTGAAAAGTAATTTTTAATTGGATAATTCTAGTTGAATCGGTCGAGTTGACTACATTATTTATCCAATTAACAATTTAAGTGAACCATACCATGTACCCATTTAACAGGTTAAGTGAAATGGTTAAGTGGACCATGTTGATTACCCAATTACCCGGTTAAAGGAATTACGGTGAAAGGGTGCTTCCACGTACCCTAGCCGTCATTTTATTCATTATAAAAGGAAAAGGAGGAGGGCGTCATCTACATTTTTCCTCCTTAGACAGACGCCGGATTTCCTCCTTCGCTCGGGTAATTTTCTTTCCTTTCTTTTTCTTTTGTTGCATGCATACACATGTTGCATAAATCATAAACATGATAAACATAAGAATTAAATGAGAAATCAACAAGGGAAGAAGAAAACCAGGAGGACGTCCTGCTGTTTTCCAGCAGCAACCACGCCATGTTTCCTTCCATGGTGCGGGGTTGACGTGCTGGAGGTGGGAATTGCTCCCGACGGTGATGCTGGCCGGATGGAGTCACCTTGGAGGGCCAAAACAGACCGTCGAGGAGGCACGCAGATCTGAAATCCGAGGGGAGAACAGGTCGGTGTTGCCATGGGTGGTGTTGCTGGCCAGACGTGGATCCGCCATGGAAAGTGCAGACTGGTCGTCACCTGGGGTGGTGCTGGTCGTCACCTTGATGGGGCAGGACATGGTCGCCATGGCTGCTGGTCGGCCACCATTAATGGTGAAATTAAGGTCCCTATATAGGGTGTAGTCCGAGTTTCATGAGATAGCAGCGGATAAAGATTGGATCTTTGGGGTTTTTCCAATCGGATCAGTGGGGTAGATAGAAGATGGGGTCTGAAATTGGGTGGAAGGAAAAGAAGACATGCTGGTCGGGTGCTGTTTATGTGGTCGACTAGAGTGGTCGTCATGGGTCTGGTCGGGTGCTGTTTATGTGGCCGACTAGGGTAGACACCATGGGTCATGGGCTGATTACGTGACCGACATGGAGTCACCATGGTCAGGTCGGGGTTGCTGATTGGGTGGCCGGAATGGGGTCGCCAAGGACTGGTTGAGGGTTGCCATGTGGTGGCCAAGTTGGAGACGCCATGGCAGCAAATGGAGGCCGCCACATTACTGGTTAGTCGCCATGCATGGTGAAAATACCGGCTTTCACGGGTTGACTACAATAAAGCTGGGAGCTTTGGGGTCGTTAAATGAATTGTTAAAGTAGAATGGCAACCAGGTAAATATGGGAGAACTCGATGCAGTTGAGTTAGAATATAAGGTAAATACAAAAGAATTAAGTATGGGACATGTTAATAATTAAATTATCAATTAGATAATGGGGATTTGGATGGGGATAATTAATAATTAATTATCATTAGAATTGCTGAAAATTTAATAAGAAATGAAGACTAACATGAACTAATTACATCATTTAAAATTGATAGTATATTAGTCATGTAAGTTGCATGTAGGTTCATGCAAAATAAAATTATACTAATGTATAATTTTATGCCCTCATTCAGATTAGGGTTCACGGGTCACAGTCAGACGTAATCACAAGTCAAGTACGTATAATAGGTAGAACATCGTACTTTCCTTGTTGGTAGCCTAGGTCGGCCTGAGCCCAGATTCGACCACCATGCACCGAGTGCAATCGGGGTCAAAGAATTGACTCAGTTCGACACGGGGTCGTATTATGTGCGTAAATTGTGTAATGCATCAACATTGTTTTGGAGTGGTGATAGCCGCCCCATAAAAAGGCTACGGCCGGGGTGAGCGAGGTACAGCGATTCCTCCATCGCACTGGAGTGCAGTGATAGCCTCCCCATAAAAAGGCTACGGCCGGGGTGTGCGAGGCACTGGCACTAGAGTTGGCAGTGAGAGCTTCCCTGAAACGGGGCATAGCAATCACCTGAGTGCAGTGATAGCCTCCCCATAAAAAGGCTACGGCCGGGGTGTGCAAGGCACTGGCACTGGAGTGCAGTGATAGCCTCCCCATAAAAAGGCTACGGCCGGGGTGTGCGAGGCACTGGCACTAGAATTGGTAGTGAGAGCTTCCCCACAAACGGGGCGTACAATCACCTAAGTGCAGTGATAGCTTCCCCATAAAAAGGCTACGGCCGGGGTGTGCGAGGCACTGGCACTAGAATTGGTTGTGAGAGCTTCCCCACAAACGGGGCATAGCAATCACCTGAGTGCAGTGATAGCTTCCCCACAAAAAGGCTACGGCCGAGGTGTGCAAGACACTGGCATTGGAGACGGTAGTGGTAGCCTCCCCACAAAAGGGCTACGACCGTGGTTGTTCCAGGTGCTAGGTCAATGGAAAACTCCACTGCCCGCTTAGGAGGTAACCCTGGAAGGTCATCCAGGAATACACATATTCCTAGACCGAATCCTCCCCCTAAACCAAATTAGCAAACGCTAGTGCTTTCTTCTTGACAACGGGCTTTGGAAAATATTGTCCACTGAAAGCTGCCACAAATTCCGCCCACGTCAATGGAATGTCGTTTTCTCCATGGATTTCCACTAGTAAGATGCTTCCTCTTGAAGCATGCATGTTGCCAATCTCACTTGATGGCAGTGGGGCATAGACAGAGCCCTAAACGGATTTTCGGTAATGTCAATCCAGCTCTCAGCCTTCATTGGATCAATCCCTCCGATAAATACGCCAGTTCCATTCTATATAAATTTTTCCACAGTGTAGTAGTCACTATCATCAACCGCTGGTGGCACCACTTGTCAGACTACCGGTGTCACTGGGTTTGGACGTTCCCCTTGCTCGCCCAGGTCTGCTAACCCTACCCATTCTTGGGCACTCCCTTGACCACCATTTGGGGTGATTTTGGGACCCGCTACTGAGTTTGATGCTCCAAGCCCTGCTACCACTCCCGATAACCGCTGAACAATATTTTGAACCAGAGAATTTGTATTTTCTAAAGCCTACGCCAGTCCCTGTATGGTTGTCAGGATCTGAGCCAATACATTCTCGGTCTTCGCATTGGACAAAGTAGCTCGGTTTGACTGTCTACGAGTGCCTGCCGTCTAAAATGCCGAACCATCATGGTTCATTAGTATTTTTTTTGTTTCAGTTATGATGTAGGTTTATTAGCGAATGAATTTGTCAATTAATAACACAACTCAGTGGGAAAGGATAATTATTGGACTTTTCAACAAGGTACTTGAGTCATAAAATGTGAGCTTGTGGGAAACCGTGCTCTGATACCACCTGTAACGACCCGCCCGACCGGACCGGATGTTAATTAAAAATATAGGTAATGTAAATGTAAAATTCCAGAACATGAATTGAAATACAGCAAATAAGTCTCGCAACATATATAATATAAATCATGTTCTCTAAAATATAAAATAACTGTCCCATAGTCTCGGACCGTTTCCCATAGCCAAATTTATAACACAAGAGAATAATAAGGAAATCCAATTTTTTAATCTCAATTCACCATACCTAGGTTGGTAAAACCACTAAGCCGCATAATTAAATCAAACAAGTCAATATCATCCCTATTATCATTTCATTCGTTTTTATTATTATTATTACATAAGTCTTTAGCAATTATCTCTGAGGTCATTCTGAGATTAGTAATTTGTCTCTAAGGTCATTCTGAGATTAGTAAAAGTCGTCTCCCCGCTCACTCTGAGATTAGAAATCGTCTCCCAGCTCATTCTGAGATTCAGTGGTCTCCCAATTCATTTTGAGATTTGTCATGGTCTCCCAATTGATTCTGAGATTAAAAATTGTCTCCCAGCTCATTCAGAGATTAAGTGGTCTCCCAATTCATTTTAAGATTAGTCATGGTCTCCCAATTCATTCTGAGATTAGAAATTGTCTCCCAGCTCATTCTGAGATTAGGTGGTCTCCCAATTCATTTTGAGATTAGTCATGGTCTCCCAGTGTAAAAACTTCATGAAAATTAGTGTACAAAACCTCGAACCTAAATATTATGAAATAAATATAGATGAACCAATATGGTTGGTTATCAAGTCGACCGGTCATGGTTCGACTTAAGGTCACCTAGAAAATACCTATTCATGAATGGATGATGGGGTGTGAGAATTTAATGAAGGGGCAAGTTGAACCTAGGAAATACCAATGGATGATGGGGTGTGAGAATTTAATGAAGGGGCTCGTTGAACCTAGGAAATACCAATGGATGATGGGGTATGAGAATTTAATGGAGGGAATGGTTGAAGTGTATATATATGCAGGAGGAGGGAGTTTTTCATCCCTCATCTCCGTCCCAGGCGACCTCCCCATTACTGTGTGAGTATTTCATCCCTCATCTTATTTGTTTCCATTAGGATTCTTGCATGCAAGGTTTGGTGAAGATGCCCTGCCAAGTTGCTAGATCTCTAGCGTCTTATGCATGGGGTTCTTGTCGATTGCTTAGTTGTTTTGTAAATGGACATGTTAATAATTAATTATCATTAGAATTGCTGAAAATTTAATAAGGAATGAAGACTAACTTGAACTAATTACATCATTTAAATTTGATAGTATATTAGTCATGTAAATTGCATGTAGGTTCATGCAAAATAAAATTATACTAATGTATAATTTTATGCCCTCATTCAGATTAGGGTTCACGGGTCACAGTCAGACGAAATCACAAGTCAGGTACGTATAAAAGGTAGAACATCGTACTTTCCTTGTTGGTAGCCTAGGTCGGCCTGAGCCCAGATTCAACCACCATGCACCGAGTGCAACCGGGGTCAAAGAATTGACTCAGTCCGACACGGGGTCGTATTATGTGCGTAAATTCATGTAATGCATTGACATTGTTTTGCAGTAGTGATAGCCGCCCCATAAAAAGGCTACGGCTGGGGTGAGGCGAGGCACAGAGATTCCTCCATCGCACTGGAGTGCAGTGATAGCCTCCCCACAAAAAGGCTACGGCCAGGGTGTGCGAGGCACTGGCACTAGAAATGGTAGTGGTAGCCTCCCCACAAAAGGGCTACGGCCGGGGTGTGCGGATCACAGTGGATTACCTCCTCCACATTGTTTTGGAGTATAAGCGGAATCGCTCCACCGCATATTAAAATAAACATAAGGAAATAGTGGAATGTACTTGATTTGTTTTATCTATTATACTACTTAGTGTTGTAATCACTAACGTGGAATTGCCTCCGCAGGTGTGCAGATACGAAAGTAGGTGATTGACAACCAGGGCATGGAGCAAAATAAATATGAGGACTCCTTTTATTATTTATTTGAGAAATAAGTGTGGCTACTGGGAAACGGTCTAAGACTGTGGGATCTTTATATATGTTTTTGTTAAATAAAAATGTTAGACATATTTGCTTAATTGTGAGTAACACCTGGCCAGCTAGGCCCACAATGTTGTGACAAATGGCCGGGTCGTTACACCCAGTTCATTCTGAGATTAGAAATTGTCTCCAAGCTCATTCTTTGATTAGGAGGTCTCCCAATTCATTTTGAGATTAGCCATGGTCTCCCAGCTCATTCTGAGATTAGAAATTGTCTCCAAGCTCATTCTGAGATTAGTGCCGACAAGGCTACCATTTTAGGAAAATACAACATTTCATATAGTAATATCAGTTTGGGGAAATACAACATTTTATATAATTATACCAGTTTGGGAAAATACAGCATTTCAAATAATTATACGGACACACAGTAATTTTAAAGGTGCGGCCCCGTGTGAGACTGAGTCAATTCCTTCACCCCGATTGCGTTACAGCGCATGGTGGTCGAATCTAGGCTCAAGCCGACCAGGGCTGCCAACAAGGGAAAGTACAACATTTCAAATGATTATACGAACCTTGATATTTCGAACTCGTAGCTGCGACCAGCGATCTTAATATGAAGTGAACATAAAATTATATATAAGTATAATTTTATTCGAGTGATGCAGCAGTATATGTAATATTAAAATTCAACAATATTACATATTAAATTATTCATGTGACATAATTATTTAAATCCTAGTGTACATTTTAAATTAATTATCTAAATTATAATTCACACTTAAGAAAGGATAAAATAATTATCAACTTATAAAAAATATTTAATTCCTATTATTAGTATATTTTCCTTTGGTTATAATTTTTTAATCACAATCATTATTCATAGCAATTTAATTAATTATGTTCTTCGATTAAAATATTTAAAATAACTTGTATTATTTTAATTCATAAATATTATTAATATAATTATTTTAAATTATTCGACTCTATAAAATTTCGAACTTTATTTATTTTCATTATTCTATTTAGGTTCGACGCTAGTGATTGCTACCTAACTATAGTGTAGTAACACATTAAAAAAATTATTTTTAAAGATTTATTAAGTGTTCGTATTATTTTTAACTCGAGTCGGTATCGAGTCAGGTGTTATTTACGAGTTGGTATTATTATTTAACTCGAGCTGTGTCGAGTCAAGCATTATTTACAAGTTTGCCACCCAAGGTAATTTTCTTCTTCTTCTTCTTTCCCGGCTCCATCCCTTTTCCCGACAACAGCCGCCCTCCAGCCGCTGCCGGCGACCATCTCCGGCTGCCTTCAATCTCGCCGCCGAGCCTTGCCATGCCATTGCGGTGTTGCCCCGGCCAACTCCAGCCGCCATCCAGTCGTGGTGACGCCTACATCGCCTGCCTAGCGGCGTGCTCGCGTCGCCAATTCCACCACCGGCGAGCGTCGCCGCCTCAATTGGGTGGTCGCCTAGACACCCACGACCCCCTATCGACCTTCCCCGGCCAGATTGGAGCCCATTGCCACCGAGGACGGCCGGATTTCTTCACCCACCGCTGTCGCCTATGTTTTTGCTGCCATCCTCTGTTTTTGGCCATTGACCACCCCAGGCCGGCATCCACAGGCGTGAGATTGACCCTAAACTAATTGACAAAGAGAGTAGGATCATCTTCCGACCTTGGAATGACCGTCGCCACCGATTCCCATCGAAACTTTGCCTGTGCTTGCCCATCTCGCCGAAACAGGGGACTCGTCGGCCAACAGTCGTGTTTAGTTTCTTTCTTGTTGATTTTAAACTTTAATCCTCACGATTATAAAGCTTATTATTAAATTAAAATATGCACGCAAGAAAATTAAGAAGAGGGAGATAGGAAGAATACCTAAGCATGGAAAAAGACACGCCGGTAAGGAAGAGGAAAAGAAAATGCGAATGAAGGCTAAGGTGGAGGACGTCCTTCATAAAACAAAATGAAATGATGGCTAGGGTATGTGAAAACACCCGTATTTCATTTAACCGAGTAACCGGGTAAATAATAAAATATAATAATTAATCGGGTATTGGATATAATACGTTCGGTCCTTCCCGAACCGCGTTCGCATCCTTTTTATTTATTTTTTCACCGTCTTTACACATGCAGTGCAATTTTCGAGGATGGCCAGATTGCTTTAAGGTAAAACTCATAAATTTTTTTGTTTTGAGATAACCTATCCAATTCGCCTTTAGCTCACCGAATCCATATATTTATATGTATGGCACCCATACCTCTATAGGTATGACACTAATACCTCTATAGGTATGACACTCATAGCTCTATAAAAATGGTAACCACACCTCTATAGCTATGGCACCCATACCTCTATGACATCACCAAGCCAACCCATACTTCCTTATCCAACCCACACCTTTTTAGGTATGGCACCCATACCTATGACATCACCAAACCAACCACCATTTTTCTTTTAAATTCACCCCTTACCTCACATTTTCACCATTTCTCCTTCCCTCTCCACCTCCAACCACTTTCTTATACTCTCCTTGGTCTTCTCCTTCCTCCTTGAAGCTCCAAGAAACCCTCTCAAGTTCCTAGTGTCCTTGGGTGGTAGGCTTTGAGGTTGGATGCCTCAAAAGACCCCCTAGGTCTTCGCTTGTTAGCATTAGGTTTGGGCTGCCTCTATTGCTTGATGTGTGATGTGTATCACTTCTATGCTTATGTGAATTTATTTTTAGTATATTTTTATCATGTATATCTAATTGTTAGGAGAATTTTATGTACATATTCATCCTATTTGGCATGTAAATAAATAGATATAATTTTTAAAATGCATGTAGGTCACTGATATGCACCATTTCGGTATAAAAATCATATCTTGGCATTCTGATGTTCAATTTGCACGATTATTATTTTTCTGCACTTACAACGTGTAGATATACAACCTTTATGTTGTGTTTGGCCTGCCATGCCCTATAATTTAGATGTACGCGGGCATAAATTGAGGAAAGGTGGTAACTTGGACCATTATAGTGATTTAAGGGCTCATTTCTCCAATTTTTAGTCTTTGAACTTCTAGGATCTGTTGATGCACTGCATGCCATATTTTTCATAGTAATTTCATGAGTTCTTGGAAGAATTTTGATCCTAATATAACCACTAAATAATCATGAACATTACCCATAAGTAAGCATTGTATTTCCTGTGTGTTTATGACTATGAGCATATATATGATTGTGTGATATTTTAAGCCATTAATTTTAATCTAATAAAATCTTGTAAATTTATATGTTACGTGACTAATTGTCTAATTGAAATAAATAAATTTTGGGAATGATTAAAAACCATCTACTTATGTTTTAGAGGTGTTTACTAGGGCAATGTAAAGATGCTAGGTGAAAACCCTAGTTTTCACTCCAGTTGTAAATTACCTTAAAATAGATTAACGGTATTGCATTTAAGTAAAAGTTAGTCCACACCTTACCCCTGTTTTGCGTGCCAATGTGACCCGATTCTTATTCGGTTCCATCTTCGTGCTACGTATCACAGGTGAGCTCACCAACTTGAATATGGAGCTCTACACACCTAGGTCCATATGACTCTCCCGTTGCTTGATCTCTGTTTGAATCCCTGCGTGTCTACCTTAATCGTGTATTAGACATAGGACGGCATCGACAAAATTTTATTTGATCCCTCAGATGTCGGACCATTTAGTTGTGCTTTGTACACATGTTTAAAAAAGCTACAAGAATGAGATCCCTTATCGGTTTTTGAACTGAAGCTCCATAAATATATGATATAAGCCTCTTCTCTAAACCAATTATATATGTACACGCATTTTTACAAATTTTACAAATAAGAGAGTGAACGGTATGGAGATATGTATGAACCGCACTAGTACTTGTTCAAACCCTGAGGTAGTGCAGAATATGAGGATACTGCATAATGCAGCATATTTTTTGAATTTGTGGTACGAACTTAACTGTTCTTTTTGCCACTCGAGTACTATGGCGGGTGTAATATAGAGGATGTGTGGGTGTAAGTGTTGTATGTATGAATATGAATATTAGCCGTGCATGCATGCCGACACTTATTTAAGAATGTTTACTTACTACCCAGTGTGAGGCAATTCTGAAGTTTCTTAAGTTTCCATGGGTAATGGAATACCCATTTGCCGGCTTGCTATTTTACCAGTAGTTATTCGGACTGGTAAATGAATTTGCTTGATTACTGACGTGGTTTTTGTATAATATGTAGGGGAGGTTCCCTGGCATTTGCCAACTTAGGTGCATGGATCAGATGGCACAGTGGTGGAGTTGGCAGGGGCCCTGTGTTATGTTTTCTATTTTAGACTATGTATTTTGTGGATAATGCTTTGGGTAAGGCTAACCATCATCTACAATGTATGCAAGCCCGAGAGTCTTGGAGCATAATGAGAAGCTAAGTCAGGTATATGAAACGTATTTGGCAACAAATGTTTGTGTGTTAGAGTAACGTGGGTGGAGGAGCTTACGAATCACACCACTTGAAGACCATTGTGAGGTTCGGATATTAGGGTTTGATGCCTTTATACATGATGATGCTGTGTAATTTTCTGACACTTTAATTATTGCTACTATAGGGTATGTGGAATAGGTAACCATAACTCTTGTTTAAATATTTGCATCATTTTCATGTAACTAATAAGAAGACTTAAGCCAATCAGTTGAACTAAGTAGTAAAAATATGATATACACAACAACATCCAACCTCAAAACTATAGTGGGGGTTGCTTCTTCTACAATTGAGAGTGATCATCACTTTTTTAAAGTCACTGCTCATAGCTGTAGGGGTGGTTCTATCTCAGTTATGACTAGGGATGCTCATATAGGAATCCTTTAAGTTTGAGATCCGCCATTGTAGTACGAACTCTGCACAGATTCTATGAAATCTAAACCCAGTGTCCGTCTTAAGCCTCCATGGAGGTTGAGATCCACTTTTGTAATGTCTGTACGCGATAGCCAAACAAGTAGCTTCCAAATTATAATATCACGATTTGGTCCGTCCCTCCAGGCCGAATTGGGGTGTTATAGTATATGAGTGATAGATATGGATTTATGGAAAGTAAAGACACCAATGAAGCATAGTGATATGTATATAATCATTTAAAATGACTACTCAAATGCAATAGCGGATCAACTTTTGAAGTGTCTTCGAACAATTTGGCTTTAGGATGGAGAAGTAGTGAAGAAGTGAATCAAAATGACTCATGTGATCAACCATCACAAAGTACAAGTGGAAAGAAAATTGTAAATCGTGAATTTTCTAAAAATGAACTTTTATAGGAAAATGTGAAGATATTTAAACTAACTTCTATAAAATTAGATACAAATATACAAACACATAATGGAAGAAATGACTAAGATAGGATGAGGGAGAAGTTATAAGAATGAGTAATTTTTCCTTATAACCCTACTATATTTTTGAGGACGAAAATTTCCAAGCTAGGGAGATTGTAAAACCCCGAAAATAACTACATTATTTTATTTAGGGTTTTGTAAATCTTAGAGCAAATCTTAAATATTATTTAATTAAATTAAGTTTTGGGAATCCATATCATAAATTATGAATTATTGCATTTAGCGTATCGGTACGGTGGTAATTATGGATTGTTTCATATAAGTTTTATTTATTGTATTTTATTTTATTCTTTTGATTTTTTTTCTTTTGGTCAAATAAGGTTCAACCACAAGTTGAACCCGTTCGCCTTGAGTTGGTAGCGGCTATGGCCTCTTGGGTAGGTTGACATGGTGTGTAAGGATGGAGTTTTGGTTAAGAGTTGAAGATAAGGGGAAGGCTTTGTATCCCCATGTTGTTGGACTTGGAAGATTTTTGGGATTGGGAGTTCTGAGTGAGATTTGAAATCCAAAACTCTTTTATTTTCCTATATGCTAGGCTTTTCTTTTTGTTGGGTTTTTATCACCCATTTGCATTGAAAAAACTCAATAGTAAGTTTTTGACTTTTCCTTATCTCTCTAATTTTAAAACCTAAATTTAGTTTGCCCGGTCTGGGCCAGTCCTTAGTCAGGTTGAACGAGCTCGAGCCAGACCAATTTTCAATCTATGAGTTGGGGGCCTAGATGACCATACGAGCATATTATGGTAGTTGGGTATGCCCAACATGTAGATGATAACTCAAGTTAGGTTGCAACAGAGCGTCAGTTATTAGTGTATATGTGAGATATCCATATAATCTTTATGATGTTAGCCAGGGTTTTAGGCCTAGACTTAGGTCATTGAAGCAATTACTATCTGTTTGGTATTTTCAAGGTATCTCATTTGCATGCATCACAGGGATTTTGGATCACCGGATTGTGCCCCTGTGGGCCTAGTTTGATTGAGTCATAGATTTTCACCTGATTGATTTTAGGGTTTGAGGCCCATTTAGCTTTCTTTCCTCGATTCCCGCATATAGAGTGACTTTTAAGACCCTGGCCCTCCTCTGGCCACCGGATCGGTACGGACATGACTACCTCGTGGCTAGCTATCAGTCCGTAGTCACCAGCGCGACCGGTGCAACCATCGTCACCTGCACTGCCGCAGTCACCACAGATGACGGCGTTGTTGCAGTCAATTTCCGTCTCCGTTGCCACACTTGTAGGCCATTTTCCAGTGCTGATGACTGTCCTCTAGAGAAGCCAACCACCCCGACAGCTTCCCCTCATGAAGATCTTCTATTTGAGACAGACACTGACCTCCAACGTGGCTGAGATTATTGCCCGGTGACTCAAATTCAACCGGCAGCATTTCCATCGTTTTCGGCTATTTTTCGGTTAGACACCACCAACCGTCTGCCCAAATAGTTTCCTCACTCGACAATCAATCTTTTGAGACCACCCATGACCATTGTCATGGCTGCCATCACTGTCAGCAACATCGTTGCACCCGACAGCAATACCGCCCCTTTGAGGCCATTTTTTGGCTAGACTCCGCTGATCACCACAACCATCATGTTCTTCATCGCATGGGTCGTCGATCCCGACCAGCGGTGACCCCAGCTACATCGTAGTCAACATTTTTCGGCAACGGGCACCATTTGCCCCATCCAACCCATTTGCCTGCGATCACGTCTGCCTGGCCATTCTTTAGTCTGCTAGTCCATGCCTGTGTTCGTGTCTATCGGTCTAGTTCATCTCCGCCCAATCAACCCAGCCTATTTTTCAACTAACCTAGACTGAGTTGGTTCAGCGCATTCCTCTCTATCTGGTTTAGCTTAGTTGAACCAGTTCAGTTATTTTTGGACCGTTTTTGCCATTTTCGGTAATTCAAAAACCATTATATTAGTTTAGATGTATATTCACATGATTTAGCATGTTTGGATGTTATGATCATTTTTCCTTATTATTTTATTTATTTATTATTATTCATTTCTTGTTATTCTTGTATTTATTGATTATAATGCATGTTTATATGATTATTTATTATTAATAATGATTTATTTATTTATTAATATTAGTCTTATTTATGTTTACTAAATTACATTTATTTATTTATTCATATGTTTGTTTGTTCATGTGTATATTATTATTTATTTGTATTTAATTATGTATTATTGTATTGTATAACTATGATATTATCAATATTCATGATTAATGAGTATTGGCTATTTTTATTTATTTATTTATTTATATGTTTACTAACAAGAGTATATGTTAATATTTACTCGTGTTTAGCACGTGAAGTTATATAGTATAATTATATTATTATTTTATGATTAGAGTATTCTTTATGTTCATGTGATTATTATTTATCTAATTATCTATGAGTGCATTTCTTTGTTTATTTATTATTATTATGTCTCAATTTACATGCTAGATGTTTAGTTGTAGGTTTATTTAGCACTGTCTTTTTTATTAGGAAGTATTGATGATGTGAGCACACACTACAAGCATGCATCATATAGTGATATTGGTATTTTACTTGGTAGTAGAATTCGATGTAGGTTATGGAGTCTTAGCTTGCCATAGATGTGTCCATGCGCTTGGAGACTGGACCACAGGTCCGTAGGACTCTCACTTTGCTTGATTTTTGCCTGACTCTCTGCGCGTTGAGTTTAATCATGTTTTAGGAGTAGGACAGTATCGGTGGCGTTTATCGGATCCCTCTGATGTCAGGCTGTTTAGCCATGTTTTCTACACATGATTAATAAAACCAGAAGGATGAGATCCCTTGTTGGTTTTCCAACTAAAGATCTAGAAATATATAATACAATCCTCTGCCCTAAACTTATTATATAAGTACGTGCATTTTTACGGATTTCACGAATAAGAGAGTGAGCGGTATGGAGATATGTATGGACCGCACTAATACTCCTTTGAACATTGAGGTAGTGCGGAGTTTGAGGGTGCTGCGTAACACAACACGTTTCTAGAATTTGTGGCTGGTGTAATATGGAGGATGTAAGGGCATAAGTGTTGTATGTATGAATATGAATATTATCAATGCATGTGTGCTAACGTTTGTTTAAGTATGTTTGCTTACCGCCCAGTGTGAGGCAATTCGAAAGTTTTCTAAGTTTTCATGGGTATTGGAATATATATTTGCCAACCTGCTATTTTACCTGTGATTATTCGGACTGGTAATCAAATTTATTTGATTATTGATGTGGTTTTCTACTATATGTAGGTGAGGTTCCCTAGCATTGGCCGGCCTTGGTGCGTTGATCATAAGGTTCAATGGCGGTGGTTGGTGGGGCCCTGTGTTATGTTGTTTGCTTTAGGCCATGCATTTTGTGGATGACTATGTAATGGGCATATGCCCTAACTATGTGAACCTTGTATGATTTGAAAGTATGTCATGATGGTTGTGCTAGCATGTTTTATCTTTATATTATTATATTCTACTGTAGAGTTAAAATACTCCAGTAACTATCGTCTGTAAGGTATATAAGCCCCATAGTCCTAGAGCATGACGAGGTGCTAAGTGAAGTACACGAAACATATTTGGCTGTAACTGTTTATGTGTTAGAGTAACGTGGGTGGAGGAGCTTATAGTTCACCCACTTGAAGACCCACATGAAGTCCGGGTATTAGGATTTCATGTCCTAATACTCAATGATGCTGGGTAATTCTCTAAATCTTTAATTATTGCTCATGTAGGGTATGTAGAATAGGTAACCATGGGCCAGCCATGGTGGAATTCGCCTATGAACATGATTAAAATTTTTCTGGTAAGCCCATTTGATTAAAAACTAGAATTGATTAAAACCCACTAAGTGAACATGAAACCAAAACCTTAATTAAGTTACCTAATAAGGTTTAACACTTCACTTAGGACCTAATTAATCTCTCCCTTTACTTGATCTCTGCTTGACTCCCTGTGCGTCAAATTTAATTGTGTTTTAAATGTAGGACATCATCGGCAGCATATTTTCGGATCCCTTAGATGTTGGGCCATTTAGCTATGATTTTCTACACATGTTTAATAAAACTACAAGGCTGAGATTCCTTGTTGGTTTTCGAACTAAAGATCAAGAAATATATGATACAAGCCTCTTCCCTAAACTTATTATATAAGTACACATATTTTTACGGATTTCACAAATAAGAGAGTGAGCAGTATGGAGATATGTATGGACCACATTAGTATTCCTTCAAACCCTGAGGTAGTGCAGTGTATGAGGGTACTATGTAACACAACACATTTCCTGAATTTGTGCCACTAATTTAACCGTTCCTTTTGCCACTCGAATACCGTGGCAGGTGTAATAGAGAAGATGTGAAGGAGTAAGCATTGTATGTATGAATATGAATATTAGCCGTGCATGTGCGCCGACACTTGTTTAAGTATGTTTGCTTACTGTCCAATGTGAGGCAATTCTAAAGTTTCTTAAGTTTTCGTGGGTAATGGAATACCCAGTTGTCAATTTGTACTAATTATTTTCAGACCAGTAACACTCGTTACTAACATTTTTCATATAATATATGTAGGTTCTACAAATCCTGAGTCCAACTTTGGTGGGAGGATAGATAAAGGCTACTCACACTTGAGCTCAGTGCAATTATTTTTGTTCTTACTTTCATTTATATTTGATGTGTTTTGATACATATTTAACAATGTCTTCCATTCTCATAACACCAAACGGGTTGTTTCGATCTATTTTATTTATTGAGTCTTACCGACCAACAACTTTAAACACGATCCGACTCAATCGTAATATTTCTGATTCAGTTCTTTGGTGAACCGAAATTGGGGTGCTACATGGTCAATGGCTTGGAACTAACGAGTCGTTACACTCCCGACTCGAGTCAATAATAATAAGTAAATCCTAAAAAATGAAAATATAATATAATCAAACACCATTAAATAAAATAATGTCGATCTAAGTTTAATGACATGTTCTAAAGTCTACTAGCCCACCCAAAATAATAGCTAAAGCATCCTAATGTAATAAACTACCCAAATCTAATACAACGGTCCATTAGAAGTAAAATAAAATAAAACTAGATGTACTCTTATTGTAAAACTCTGGCTTTTCGCCCAATGGTTTTAGTTTCGGTTTGGTCGTGCCTCCCAATCAAGTTGCCTGTTCAGCCCTTTTCTGCATATTTATATATGGTATGTAGGTATGTATGAGTTGCCCCATCGGATGCTATTTGCACAACCTTTTTAGGTTTGGTTCGGTCAAGTCGAGTCTATTTAGACCTTAGGACTGTGCCCCATATGTCTAGTCACTTTTTGTGTGTTGTGGTCATGTTTGTTTTGGGTGTTTTTCGTGGGGAAAAAACCCTAAAATGATGCAAATGAGGACCAGATGTGAAAACGTCATGCTAGCAGCCTCATGTTCAGACCACGGACGACAAGGATTGTCCAAGTGCCCTCACACCCATGACTTGCCTTATTTTGGGAATTATTTCCATGTTATATTATTTATTTACTTTACAAACCACCAAATCATTTCCCTTTTTTCTTTTTAAAATTTAAATCCCACCATACATCTTTAGGTGTGGCACCCATGCCTATGACATCACCAAGCTAACCATCCTCTTTTTTTATAAAACCCCACCCTCATCCTCACCTTTCCACTCTAACCCAACCACTCCTGTAAAACCCGTGACTCGAGTTAGAGTTTTACGGGAGCGAACCAGTCGGTTCGAGTCGAGTCAGCTTCATGGACCGCGAGCTGAGTTGAGGCCAGCTGTGAGTTATGAGTGATGAGGGTCATGTATGCTCAAGTATACGATGATAACGTCAAAAAGATGATGAAAAATGGGTTATCAAGTATATGGAGGTATGCAGTATTGATTGTTATTTTATTTGATCGTAGAATATTTTTAGGGCCGAATGACGAATTAGGACGCGATATAGGGAGTTTGGGTGGGTTATTAGTTATAGAACATATCATTTAGATGTTGTTGTGTTCGTCTGATTTTACGGGATTTTTCCCATATTTTTCTAGATTTTTTTTAGAATTTATTGCGAACTAGTTATTATTTTGACTCGAGCAGGGATCGAGTCAATACTTATTTACGAGTTTGCCATTGAGGGTATTTTTCTCCCTCCCGACACCTACCCTCCCAAAACCCTCACCGCCTTGTGCTCGTCACCGCCGCCGTCGCTGTCGATGCCGCGTTGCCGCCAATCAACTCCGCCCCACTCCGCCGTGCTGTCGCTGTGCCGCCACGACCCACCTCGGCCACCGTCTCGCCGCCACGACGCCGGAATCGCCCCACAAGCCGCGACGCCCTCCCTCATCTATTCGCCACCGTTCGGGCCGTGCTGCCGCTGCTGTGACCCCGACGACCACCCTCTCGCCATCGCCGACGTTTCTCCCATCATCCCGACCGCCGTCGAGGCCGGCCGTATCCTAATCGGAGCACGCCGCCGCCATCGCCCGTTTTCGACGCCGTCGCCGACAGCCATCGCCGCCCCGGCTACCCTGTTTGACACCACCATTGGACCAAGCTCGTCGAGCTGGTGCCGATAGACCCCCTGATTGCCTCGTCCCGAAACAACGCCTGAATCCGCCGGAAAACTGCCGACACTCACCGGAAAACCGCCGAAAAATTGGATTCGTGGGAAATTCGCCCCATCATCCGCCGAATGCACCCAATCCAATCTGATCAGACTTCGGATGCCGCTAGGTGCCGAATTCGAGTTTCGAGCCACGAAACGGAAACCCTAGTCGTCGCCGATTTTTGACGACGCGAGGTATAATTTATTTTAACTTAATTATTTGAAAGTATTGATTCTTAGAATTGCATGCTAGGATTGGTAAATTGTGTGTTATAATAATATATATAAATGTAGATTTGATTAAGGATAAAATATTAAATTTGTTTGATTGAGTGGTGTTAAAAATGGAGGCTAAGAAACTAATTAGGGTAATTAGGTAATGATCATGATCTAATGCAAACTAGCCTAAGTAGACTTGCTAGAATTGATATAGGTTGATGTGTGTTGATAGATCCGTGATTGTGTTGATTGTGTGTGCATGCTATAGTATGTGTGATTGAAAAGACACGGAAAAATAAAAAATAAAAAATTTCATTAGCTGGTTAAGTATGAATTACCCGGTTAAATTGAAAAGTAATTTCTAATCGGA
>JAURVB010003368.1:0-74344 GCA_033002965.1 Piper betle
TTGATTGAATCTGAACGGACTCCGTCGAATTTTTTCTCTTAAGTTATAATGATAGCCGCAAAATAACATTTGAGATATTTTGACGAAAAAATTGAGAATTTGTGGCTATCAGTTTACAGTTATCACTACCCCAAAGAAAAAAACTAGGATTGATTCTTAAATTCAAAACAGCGACAAATTAACAGAAAACACACTTTGATGCGCTACATTATTTTTTATTCATTTATAAAATAGGACGATGAGTCATAATTTCATTACGAATTATATATATTTATTATTTAAATTTCAGGATCTGTTGCTTGTTTGCTGACGTCTTTGCACTCACTTGCTTCCTCACCCATGGGCTTCTTGTCCATATCCTCCCTCCTCTTGGCCCATAAAACAATGTAAAGGCCCACAACCATCAAGGCTGCGCTTATGACACTGCAAAATTAACCATCAACAATCGCAGGAAAACAGATTTATCAGCATGAAATTGACATAATTGAGAAATATTAGCTCAAATAGTTTGTCATCAACAATATTTATTTAAATCTGGATATACCTTCCAAGATCTATCAGTTCTCCAAATATGAATGCAGAACCAAGAGTTGTTAGCATCAAAGAGAGTGGGAAGAACATGGCAGAAAAAACGGGGCCTTTCTTGTTGACGCACCATGTTTGTAGGTAGTATATTAGGCCTGCTATTATCACACCCTGCAGATTTACAGCCAATATCTTCGTCAAATCAACATTTATTTATACTTAACGAATAATTGATTCACAGCAATTCATTTAGCTCTATCAAGAAAAATTACAGCATAGAAAACGGTGATAAGTTGAACTCCTAGCCCCGGCTTCCATTTCTCAAAATTTCTTTCGAATATGAGGGTAACAAAGAATAATTGGATGGAACTGAATATGGCCTGCATGGTTGTGGAGAGAAGATTCGATGGATAGCTCTTCAACATTATGCCCTGTTAAGAGAACAATATTTCCGACCTTTGTTAACTGCCACTCTTCAGTTATGAATAACTTCAAGAATGAGATGATTAAAAGGGTGAATCATGAGGGAAAACTGACTTGCAATACTATCCATAATGACCAAACTGAGTTGCTGAGAATGATTATGAAAGTTCCTAGTGACTGGTCTTTGCTCGAATGATGAGAAATTGTATTTTTTTCTGGCTAAAAATGTGAACCGTCTTCGTTGATGTTAGTGGAGGGCCCTTGTAGAAGGCAAGTACTATGACCCCAAAAGTACTGGCCAGGACACCAAGGAGCTTGGCCTTTCCAGTGAAACGTCTCAAGTTAACAGTTTCCACCCTACACAATGAATTAGTCAAGTGGTTGATAATAAGATCATTGAAAAAATTCTGAAGCCACCCAACATAGCTTTTGGCTTTTGATATATGTGAAGAACATCACCTGAGTAGAACAGCAAAGAGGAATGCCGTGACAGGAATAACATTTGCTGCCGCAGCCACCAAATTTGCAGAAGTATAGTTCATAGCTGGTCCATACAAGTTTATCGGCAAAGTGATCCTAAACCATGTATGTAAAGAAATCAGATCAGATGTCTTTGATTACATGGTCTCGGAGATCAAATTAAACTCTCCAATAATAATAAAGTAACAAAACAAATAGAGGAGGAGATTCAGATACCATTTGGCACCTACCCAATAAAAGCAAGCAGGAAATTTTTGCCCAAGATTTCAAAGGAGAGCTGAAGAATGTGCTTCCTACGTATATTAGACATAAGACATTATGCTAGGCATAATTAGGACTCACGAAAAGAGCAGCTTTCAAAGTTAAGTAATTCTCTCTTTACCTTTCAAGCGCTAAGGCCACAGGAATTAAGACTAAGCTTGCAATTGCCTGTCTGTAGAAGGTGAATACAAAAGTACTTAGTCCTGCACCAAATGCAGCTTTGGACAGCAAATACAGTACTGCCCAATTGGCTTGGACAAAAATCATGACCAAGTAAGGTTTCACCTCTTCAATTTGAGACATCTAACTGTGTTTTCCTGAATTCGAACTTACTATATGTAAGGACATATATATATGTATGCATTTTCTGATGGTCCTGTAGCAGAAAAGCATCGACTAGAGACAAACCTTTTGAAAGGAGAAATAAATTAGCATATCTTTGTAGTAACTTTGATGCCTGTGATCGTCATCATCAACATCAATGAGTCCACTAATCAACTGTAACATGTGCGTTTTTGTAACCAATTATGATGGAAAAAGCTGTTTATTGGGTCTAGTTTATTCTAAAGCAGCTTTGTGCCACCAAGTTATATATGCATCGTCGCATCACTTCTTAATCAGCACTCTAAAGGGTCATCTGCGTGCATGCTTCACAGCTTTAGGACTTAGCATACCCATAGGTTCCTAAATTTTTGTTATGAACTTGATATTAATGATGTCGAGTTCAATGGTATTCACTGGGAGCAATAACAAGTTCAAGATAACTCGATATCAAGTTCATTACAAATTTTTAGGAAAAAAAAACGTCATTACAAATTTAGGAGTCAATTATGATATTAATATTTTGAATTCAATATTGTTATGTTTACAGACCAGACCAAACCAATAGGCACCTAGAGTGTTTTTCTGTTTTACGGAAATAAATATATACATAGGCCTCACGTTCTATGATTTCCATTTTATAAGTTTAGCATCAATAGACCTTGGGACAAATATAGATGAGTAAAAAGAAAACAGCAAAGCATTTATACTTTTGTACCAATTGCCCGGCAAAAGTTGAAAGGCCATCTTATAAATAAATTTATTAATATTGCGATCAGATCCATAACCCCCAACAATCTCTTCATTATTTATTTTAAAAAAAACAATATATTGATGATTCTCGACGTTTGCAAATTGCAGGGGGAAAAGAAGAATATATTCATGGGTCATGCTGGCTCCCTGCTTTGAAGGGGAACTCTAATCACAACCCACTCTTATTTTTCTATTTCATTTCCATAGGAGAATGGCATCCCCCGTCATGAGTTGAAAGTTCATGAGAGTATATAAAAATTCATATTATTATGTTATTTGTCACCCTTGTGACCTTACAATAACATACAATGAAATCTAATCTAATTACTCTCTCTGGGCCGCCATTCTACCTCTACCTCTTGTTGGAAAGTTCAGGTGGGATTCTGACCCCTATACCACATATGCTTCGTGGAGTCTGTCGGAATCCTTTTTTGACATGTGGAGCGCAATTATGCCCTTTGAGATATTCTTGATAATGGCCCAAATCAACCAGGTTCGGGGCTTAATTCTTAATCAAAGCCTTTTTCGCCTTTACTATTAGGTCGACTCGTCACAAACCTACATGTTATATTTATTGTTTTGGAGACGAGATGCTTGTAAGTCTGCGAGGTTCTGATAGTGAAATGTTACTCTGGAATAGGGCTTTTGCTGCCAATCCTTGATAATTGTGTTCTGTGCTTTGCGATGCAATAACAGATATGGCCTAAGTAATTATATTAACGATGCATATGGTGATAAATACTCCCAATCTGATCACCATCCTCACTATATCAAAATGTGGACTATCCACATGATTGTTGAATTAGCAGCAGATTGTAGAATCTAACTGGCAGTGTTGATGCCACGGGCAATTTGTTCGGCTTTCAAATGGCTAAGCCGCCGTACAAGAACTAGGATGTCTTCCATGATTTCTCGCTCAAGCTCCTCTTCAACCTCCCCGCCAACTCCTCCCTTATCCAGACTTCTTCCTTGCCATATTCTACACTAGGTAACAACAAAAACGCTGGCTTCATCATCTTCCTGGCCGGGGAAGTTGAATATAATCTCTTCTTTCTTCCTAACTCGCCCAACATGGAGGTGCACCTATTCATGTGGTTGCTGCCCACGCTTGAGCACTCATCTGGCGTGAACGCCGAGTTGGACCAGATGACATGAGCTGCCCCGGCCCTATAGGAAGAAGGCAGCCTTGGTAATATGGAAGGGGATGTGCTTGTAATTGTAACCTGCTTCTTCTTTGTAGAATTAAGCTCTTGCTTTCCTCTCGCTGAAATAGCTTTCAGAATTTTGATTGATGAATGCCTTTCCAGTACTTGGGGTAAGATGTCGTGATCGATCACGAATTCATTCATAATTATAAGTCAATGTATTTATACTGAAACTGCGCTAGGATATATATATATATATATATATATATATATACCATGATTTTTTTTAATTATTTATGCATTCTCTCTCTCTCTCTCTTCACAAGGTAGAAGAAAGAAATGTAAGAATCCTACTAAATTCACAGCTGGTTCAACTAATTATGATTCATGATAACCAGAGTCAAAAAAATTAGAATTTCGATCAGCCTATTAACAATTTCTTTGCGAAATTGTGGTTTATACCGCAATTCTTAAATCTAATCAATATATATACTTATTAAATAATAATACAAATATATGATTAAGACTTGATTCACCAATTGTAAAAGTGAGTTCTTACCTATGAAATTTGTATGCATATATTATAACTTGCTTTATTTTAATCGGTCACTTTAAATTGTCTAAGCTTATAATATGTAATAAAACCCTAGTCCTTTATTAAAAATAGTTTAAATATGATCACGAATTTCACAAGTTTGTCCATACGCTTTTTTTAATTGTTTAGCTATATTTATGACCACCAATGTACTTATTATGTTTAACATATACATATTATCATGATATGATTTTTGTCAAATCCTAAAGTAATATAAAATTTTATCTGCATCAAGATTCATAAGACAAATCTAGCCAATTATTTACTCGGAAAGAAATATGGTGATGGAGGCCAACGGGCTGAAAAGTTTGCTCCAATTACGTGAATATATGTATAGCGTGTAAGGCCCATCCGATAGCAGACCCACGTCCATCCAAATAAATATATGTGCTTCTCCCACCCGTTATCCCCTAAACCAAAATATTGAAGGCATGATCTTTGTGAATTAAACAGAATAAATAATTGACAAGAGTTTGCCTCTGCATGATTTTTCTAAAATCCTGATCCCGATTTATGATCACCAATTGATGTACTTATTTTCCGTCTATTTGTAAATTATTATTAGTCGTTATTATTATTTATTATTATTATTATTATTATTATTATTATTTAGTTAATTCAAAACATGTCATGAATCAATCAATGTGAGACTAGTTTAGAATCAGTCTATATTAAGGTCCTAAGAAAATTGATTCAATTACGAGTACTTTCGAGTTTCGAGTTTCGACTTTGAGAAAGAGGACAGTATGATATAATACAATGATGGAATGTTGAGGTTAATGGGCTTGGGCCCAATCGATTAGAAGAAGTTTGCTTCACGAATTATAGTTTGCCGTTTTCTAAGCCCATTCAATCTGATGCCTACAGTTAGGGGTATAAACGAGTCAAGCCGAGCCGAGCCGAGCGCCGAGCCGAGCCGAGCCAAGCCAAGTCGAGAGAGGATGTTTTTGAATTCAACGTGATTTTTGGCAAGCATATTTGAGCTTGTTTGAGTGCTTGATGAGCTTTGATGTATTATGTATGAAGTCGAGATTATCCAAAATTTATAGTGTTTGGGCTTGACTCGCATTCGGCTCGTTATGTTTTTAGCCGAGCAAATGCTTGTACTTGGCTCGTACTAGACTTATATAGAATTAAAATTATTTTTCCAATACTATATAAGTTTAATATGACCTCAATAATATTGACGACCAAGTCGAACTGAGTGTTTTTTCGAGTTTGAATACATTAAGCTCTAGTTTTGAGTTAGACGTACCGAACACTCCATAGTTCAAACTTTGTTCGTTGTTCAATGAGCTGTCCATTTCGAGCCTGAGTATTTTTCGAAGACAAAATTAACAAGCAAGAGTTCAAGATGAATTGAGCTGAACGTAAAATACTTACAAGCAAGTTTGGTTTATTTACATCCCTACCTACAGTCTACCATTTTGCACCCGAGGAGAGACCTCAACCTGGCCACTACAATCTCAGATCGATCACTATTGTCACGCGTTGCAAAGAAAGAATCTATCATATTTCTCCTTTTCCATCCATGGTCATACGTGAATGAGACTATGTTATTTCATATCAATTTTAATATGTTTGTTTTACGCTATATCATTTTCTCGTGTTCAATGCCTGATATATATCCGGCCGGCCGGGAAGCTTCATTTCAGATCAGAAAAGGCTTTAGAAATATGACATATCATCTTTATCATCTACACCTAATCTAGCTAAGCTGGCGTGGTCAACAACATAAGAATAGAAAAGACAAACAACGTGCTAAATATTCAAACGAAGAGCATATAATTAAAAAGCAAAATGCAGACGGTGAAGTTCTGCTATTTAACAAAACTTAGTCCCAAGAACCCTAAGATATGAATTAAATTTTGTATATATCTTCAATGAGAATGAGATCTAGGTAGATTCTCTTTTGGTAACATCAAACTGGACCAGTTCTTTATAGGTACGTGGATCCCAGGTTCAAAGTCATGTAATTATGGCAAGGTTGATCTGTAATTATAACGTACTTCAAATTATAGAACACACGTTCATCTCCTGACCCTACATTGTACTATTACGACGACAAGTCCATGCAATTGCATGGTCGAAACATGCAAAAGAGGTAACGTCCTAAAAAGAGAGTGGGGAAGGATAACAGCTAGCCGGCCAAACTTAATTTTCTTTAATGTGTGTGTGTGTGAGGCTTAGGGTGAGACGGAGGCAGAAAGAGATTTATGGTCCGAAAATTAATTCAAACCATTGTTATTTATCAAAGAGTCAAGACTGAGCCAGATTTTGGATCCCACAAAGCCCGTCTCATCTTACCTCACATCCTTGCCACTCCCCTCTCCCCCCTTTGCCGTCGGCCCCATCTCCTCCGTACGCGTCCACATCTCCCCCACCTCGCCGCTGCCCCTATCTCCGCACTACGTCGCTCACCCTCATCTTCAGCCTTCGCTGCTGCCCTTGGCCGTCTCCATCTCCGCCTACGCCGCCACATCACCCCCTCAGCCTACGCCGCCCCGCCTTCCCCCTAATAGCTTGATCCTTCCATTAAAAGGTATTAACTTTTTTTATTTTTTATTTAATTTCAATTCAAATGTTTGCATATGTGTAGTTTAAGCATGGAGGAATTTTTAGCTAGCTTATTGTTATTTTATGTTTTTTTCTATGTAGTAGATTGCTCTACCATTTTTAGTTGACTAATAATTTCAATTCATGAGTTAGGGGCCTTTTTAGTTGATTGATGCATCAATTTTTAGCCAGGCAATTGTTGATTTATGTTTTAGGATAATTTTTAGTGTATTAATTCTTAGCGATCAAATTATCAATTTACGTATAAGGATGTTTTATAGTCGATTGGTATTTCCATTTTTAGCAAACTAGTCATTTTGCAATTGCCCAGATGTTATGTATGGTTCATTCACATTATGACTGTTCTATTTTTAATTTGTCGTATTTTAACTTTTTCTCGTGGATAATTTGCAGTTGAACAATACCAAGGAACAGCTGGATTTGATGAATACTCTTTTCTATTAGAGGAAGTTTCACAGACAATAATGTGATTGACAAACATGGCTGAATTGTATTATAACAAAATTATGACTTTGTTCATGTAAAATTTTTTTTGCCTTGTTTCAATTTGTTTCTCTTAATTGTTGTTAATTGGCGATATTCTCTGAACTGTTAATCGGTGAAATTCCCTTGGAGTTGTCAAGCTGTTAAACTGTACCTTCACAGTTATCCCGATGGCTGCATTGTTGCATTGTACATAAAGATATCAAGGTAAATTTCATTACAGATGGTTCTGTGAAAAAAATTGCAGTTCGTATTGGTGTGTAGCTAACTAACTTTTCTTTCTCATAACCATCGGATTGTCTTTATAAAGATGACAATGGTCGAAGTTCTGTGACTAAGCTATGAATTGAATATGACAAATAGACAAATAGACAAGTTGCTTTCTGTTATTGCTCAAGCTTAGAAGAGACATTGAATCTCCCCTCAACCTCGTTCTGTCGTACACAACAAATAAGTGGCACCAACCAACCATGTGACAAAAACCACCAAAAGCTGCCAATAAAACTTATTAATATTAAATAATGTCCGACTACACACAAAAGTTGCTTTCCAATAAATTCAAGTAATAAAACCAGCTCAACTATCAAACAATTCAAATAGCATCCCACCAAAATACAATCTTAGCAGAACACAAATTACATTAAACAACGATCATACTAACAAAACCTTCTAATTGCAAACATGCCAACAACACATTTCAAATACAGATAAAATATTTAAACTGGTGAATTGCAAACAAATCTATTAAACATCAACCTAATTGCACCCCAAATTTTATATTATAATACTCATATTCGGCCAACAACCACATTAAAAAATTATTTTTAACTAATAAATGATCAAGAATGCTAACCTCAATAAGGTTAGGAAGGAGAGGAGGAATTACCCAACGTCAGAGACGTGGAAGGGGCTGACACAGGGGAGGTACAAGGGACTGACAGAGGAAGGAAGGAGGGAGGGAGCGATGGCGGGAAAAGGAGCCGACGACATGACCGTGGAAGGGGCCGATGGTAAGTCGGTGGAAGGGGTAGCTGATGAGATTGAAGCTGCTGTGATTGAGGTGGGGTAGGTTGCCTGCATGGCCATTCTAATCTGGCCTTTCTTTATAATTAAACGGCAAGACGACATCTCTGTGCAGAATTAGTTTTTTTGCCCTCTGCTATATATATATATATATATATACACCGGAAAAAGTTTTCCATTATGCAACATAGCCTAGATAGTTGTGCTTGATTTTTTTCCGGCCTTTGGATTGATGCCTTCTTCCCAAAGCGCCCCTCTTCCTCCCGCGCATCCCCACCCAACCCCCCTCCCCCCCATGGCGCCCGGCCCCCACACCCCTCTTCCCCATCGTGCCCGACCCCCCTCCCCCATTTGTTTTGCCGCGTCACCTTGAGTCATTCGAGGAAGAGTCGGGAAGGGGGAGAAGAGGCTAGGGATGGTCGCCGGGGTTGGTGGTTGGTGGCGACTTGCAAGATGGGTAGCAATGGGTGGCCGAAGGGAAAATGGTAAGGAGGGGGAAGGAAGGGGAGCTGTGGTGAGGCAATGATGGCACTAGCAGGTGGCGTCGTTGGCTGGCAGCGAGGTCGCCGGCGATGGGTGGTGCTACAAAAATAGGGGAGAAGAAAATTGGTGGGGGTAGTTTAGTAATAAAAACTTAACTCGCTTCATGACTCGAGTTAATATTACGAAATATATCCCAGTGACATGGGGGAGAAAAGAGTGGGGGATGGGGTTAATTTTTAGTCGTTGGTTGATTCCATCAAACGGCTGAAAAGTGCAGCACAGCCTCCTCAGCCTATATATATATATATATATATATATATACATATATATATATATATATATATATATATATATATATATATATATATATACACACACACACACACACATATACATAGCTAGTACCAGAATCACCTTGTTCGGAGTATAATAATCAATACAAATTAAAGGAAACAAAAACATTTTACAACTACATTTATTTAAAAAATATTTTTTTAATAAATGATCAATGAGTTTTGAAAATAATATTTAAAAAAATCATAAATTATAGACATGATTAAATAAAAATATTTTAATTACACAAATACACAAAAAAAATCATTTTGAAACCTCAATTAGAACAAATACCATAAATTTAGAAAGACATAAAAGAATGAAAATTATAAAAAAAAGTTGAAAAAACATTGTTGAAAAAAAAGATTATTGAAGTAATGAATTACAATGATGATAAGAAAATGCATTTGAAAAAAAAGATGATAAGGAAGTTACAGAGATAATTGAAAATTAATTTAATAATACTAATAGACTAAAAATGAAAACAACATTTTTTTCATACTTTAGATAGGACAAACTTCATTAATTTAGTAAGAGGAGCATACAAAAATGCTTTATGAGTTTTTAACATGTAAGAACAAAAATAATTAAAAATAGCTGAAGATTTTTTTTCTAAAAAAATTATTAAAAAAATAGTTTGCAAAGATGATAAGAAAGATCAGTACTTAAATTGATTTTAAAAAACCCTAATTATTATAGAAAAACCATAACATATTCAATGAGAATTTATTTAATAAAATCATTGGATGGATCTTAAAAATCAGAAAAATAGATCTAAACAATATATCATCATGTTTCCCTTTCTTCCACTGTGTTCAGGTTAGTCATAAATTGGGAGGGTGATCTTTAAAAAAATGAATAGGAAAAATTTTGGGAGAAAGATTAAAATTTATAAAAAAATTAATAAAAATAATTACAACTCTCTAAATATATAAAAAATGTACATCCTAAAAAGCACTCTTTTTAAAGAGGGTAACCTTTTATAAGAACATATATTTAATAAGAGTATTATTTTCAAATAGTTGCATATGGTTAGAAGTAATGAGGCATGTCTTGTAGAAGTAACCCTTTTTCAAATGGTTGCATCTATTTAAAAACAACAAGAAAACTTTACCCATTTAGATTTAGTGAAAATTTTGAAAAGAATTTAACAAAATCACATTAATTTCTTCTAGCATATCGACTACCATTGAAATAGGGGGGGCGGTGTTAGGCGTTAGGCGTTAGGCGGGGCAGGGGGGGGGGAATTAAGTACGCTGGTATCCATTGCGCACGTGAACAATTAGTTTCTTTGTGAAGACACTCTTCATGCACTCAATCTTAGGTAGCCAACCAATGTAGACATTGACATTACTTGCAAGTTACAATTTGTGTTACAATTGTGCAACTAGAACGTGGTTTGCGATCTTTCTATCAGTCGGTCTCGACTGTCGACCAGTCTCACTGTAAAGAACGGTATCTTCAAAGTTGATGAATAAAGATCCGCAAGCAAGGATGCTACGTTACGGACTCTCGCCTGATACATAGCACTTTATCATGAAATCATAGAGCTGGCCGGGACCCTGAGTACTTGGCTCTCTTTCTTTCTCTCCGATCAATCGTCTATCAACTTTTCTGTAGCATTGAAGAGAACAAGGAAAGATCCATGCGCTGTACCGCTTCCCAGCTTTTCTAGCTCCTTTTGCCATCGACTAATTATTATTTGGTTCCAATATCAACACATGTTGTATCAAAGACAGCAAAAGTTTGCATGCTAGAGAACTTCCATTTGTGTTGGTCACTCGGGCTCATATTTGAACGTAATATCTTATATATGGTCGTCTATGACCCAATGGACGGTGGTCATTCACTTGGTAAAGGGCTGGAGATGTGCTTGTCAATTTATTTTGTTTGCATTCCTTTGCATGGCATGCAGCATAATAAAGCATGTAAATATGATATTGACCTCCATGATCGTTTGCCCGCATATTGTCTACACCATGGTCTAAAAGAATAAAAATCAAAATGAAAAAAATTAGAAACAAATGAAAGCAATGTGCCCATTGAGTTAAACTACTATAGACTTTCATATATATAAAGTTACATTTATTGATTGTACTTATCATCTAATTAAGGGTTATATTAACTTGAATTGAAATTAATAGGGATTATAAGCTGAGTACAATTAAGTTGATATTATATATATATATATATATATATATATATATATATATATATGAGGCCCAATTGGCTGAGCCAAAGGGTGGAAAAAATTCATGCACCAATGTTTAATATGGTCGTCTGATTACAAGGACGACCCAGATCTATTCTTTTCAAAAAAAAAAACTTAAACCCCTCCCACCCGTTGGCACCAGTGGCGGCCACGTCAGCCAAATTCGGCTACAAGTGGCCATGCTTGGCAGCCTACCGCCCAAATTTGGCAACTGGGCTGCCCAATAGGGGCGGCAGTGATCAAATTTGGCCACGCCTTAAAAAATGGTCAACGGCCAGGTTCTAGCCATGGTCAGCTTGACTTGGCCTGAGCTTGGTGGCATCGACAATGGTGGCCAAGTCCGGCCAGCTGACTGTGGCTAGAACTTGGTCGTCGGCAAAGGAGGGGGTAGAAGGTTTGTTTTTTTTTTTATCAAATTTAGGCCGCCCTTATGATCAGACAACCCAGATTAAAGTTTGGAGCAAGAACATTTTTTGCCCTAGGGTCAGTAAAACTTTTCCCATATATATATATATATATATATATATATATATTAATGAAGAGGTCGCTAATCGCTTAAGTTGATACAACAATATATTATATTAGTTCAAAGTAAAATTCAGATCATATATATATGACATTATTTTAAAAAATAAAGTCTTAATTGTTAACCATTTTTCCCCCAAGCAACCATGTGCATATTTCTACTTTAGGGTATTACGTTAACTTGAACTTACACAGTAATATGATAGCTAGATGCACAAGTTGGTACTAATTTTTTTCATAATATTTACCATCCCACGATTGACCAAATTATTTATAATTAAATGAAATATTTTAGACCATCAACTAGAAACATATAAATTAAGTACCTATATAATTATCCTTCAGCAATATTGCATAAATATTACTTCATATATATATATATATATATATATATATATATATATATATATCGATACAAAATTCATTATCGTAAGATTCTTTAATATTATCAGATGTGTCCGAAGAGAGATCCTTCATTATTGAAATTTGAAAGCTTACTCAAGTAGCAAATTAAAATTGATTATTGATTAACAGTCCGATGATAGGCAATTGCTGGTACATCTTTTTTCTACTTTATTCAACTGACTCAAAGCAGCTTTAAGTGATAGTCATCCTAAGCTTCCTAGCTAGCTTACATATGTTACAGTAGCCTTGAACATGAATGGCCAACCCACCAATTAATTTATTAATTCTAGCAACAGTGGGAATACATGTAAGCTTGATTTATACACATATATGTATTGTACGTGCTTCAGTAGCCCTTTGATCCCCCTTTTGTTCCTCTCTTTTAATAAGAAATTATGTAAGAATTTAGAAAGCTAACTACGTAGTGGTAGTAGTAGTAGTGTGTGTATATATATATATATATATATATATATATATGGTGCTGACCTACCCAGCAATAACTAGGTGGCAACCCTATGAATTAAATGGGCAATATTTTTAACATAATACGCTTTTACTATACATACGCATGTTATATTTATGCGCCTCCTATGACGTTAAAAAAAATCACCACCCTTTAGCAGTATAAAAAACTCTTGATTTCTTTCTATATTTAAAAAAATTAAAAGTTAGCGTATGTTAATTTCCTAAATTGTCTCCACATTAAAAAAAACCTAACCGTAAAATATGGAAACAAGTGGCGTACAGAAATTTTCTCGATGCTTTTTTGGTAAAGATCAGCTGAAAAGTTTAAAAATTAGCGCGTATTCACATTAAAAAATCTTCAAGGTTTTGTCATTGGTACAAATTGGAATGACTAAGACGTGGAGGTATGCTTTTCTCTACTCCATTTTTTTTAGAAACGTAGAGAATTTTTTGTTTTTTGTAGTGTAGCTAGCATGTATATATACACTTCAATGATAGTATTCGTCATATTTCTGTTCGAAAGTATGTCTAATTTAATATTTTATAAATATAATGAGATCTTTGTTTTACATATATATATATATGTTTGGAGGCTTGGGTTGTTTCTAGTCTTTCAAGTAGTTTTTTTAAAGTAATATTAGTTGTCTATGGATGGAAATTTTTTTTTTAATTATGTTTTTCATTTAAACTTTTTTTCACATATCTATTGCACAACCTCGAAGTCTTCCTTTAATTACCTCTTTTAACCCAGTGATTCTAAGTAACTTGCAAAAGACATGTGCAATACGCGGGCTATATTTAATACTTATTAATAATATATACTAAGAATATATAAAATTAATTTTAGAATTATTATGATATTTTTTAAAAATAAAAAATAAATATTATTTATATTTAGCAAAAAATATAGTTATACACAAATATTAAAAAATTAATAACTAAATAGAATTTATTTTTAAGGATTTTTAATTCAATTAGAATCACACTCTAGGTTTTTTAATAATAAATAAAAATATTTAAATAAATATATAAAAGCTGTAAAAATCTAAATTAAGTATATATTGTTAAGTAACAAAATTTAATTTGATAGTATACTTATAAATATATTAAATAATATAAATACTTTCAATTCCTAATTTATGTAAAATTATATTCCAATGTTTTCTTAATAATACATAATAATTATTATAATTTTAAATTAAGTAAATATTAAGGAGGCCACAAAATTATTATGAAACAAGAATCAACGGCGATGTAAGAAAGACTTAAACACAATGAGAGCAAAAAATCCATAGTAAGGGGTAGACATATTTTGGGTATCATATTAATCAATCATTATTTATGCTAAGTGTGGACCATTTCTCTTTTTCCCTAATGATCTCCAGTTGACGGGTTCGGCATGTAGCTAGTAGCATGCACCTGCAGCTTCAATAATGGGATCTATTATATTTTTTGCATCTTGCCTTCAATATTATATAGATTTAGTATTATTCTTGCCAAGTGGGGAGCCTTGTTCTTTTCACTCATTACTTTCTACAAAATTCAAAGTAAGATTGACGGTGAAACTTTAAGGTCGCACCATATCTTTAGAATCGATTATATATATGCGTGTGAGGTGAGAGCCGGCAAATCAGGCTTGTAAACGATCTCTAAAGTGAGGAGCTCATCCTTGCCTCCACCACAATCACCCTTTCTTTCTTCATATACATCCCGGCCATATTGGATGGACCAGGCCATTAATACTGCTCCAGTGGATATGATCAAGAATCCTTACCTCATCGCCTCTCTTATTCAAGCAGTCTATGCTGGCATGTTTCTTCTTTCAAAAGCTGCACTCAATCAAGGCATGAACAGCAGTGTTTTCGTATTCTATAGACAGGCAGCTGCAACCTTATTCTTGGCACCTATCGTGCTTTTGGTAGAAAGGTATATATGTTTCTGCTGTCTGATGGAACCAAATTAGATATACTGTTATTTTTGCTGAGTTTTGATGACTATAAATATATTCAACTACTTGTTCAGGAAGAGAATCACTCCTCTATCTTTTGTACTCTTCGCAAAAACCTTTATGCTTGCCTTATGCGGGTATGCTCCTTCATCACATGATCACTAACGCTGTCATACACGTAAATTAATATAAGAAGGATATTTATCTAACTATTTGGTACTTAATATCAACTTATAAATTATAGGCTTGCAATTGGATTAAACCTGTACGGCGTTGCTCTCGAATATACTAGCTCCACTTTGGCTGCTGCAACAACGAACACCCTTCCCGCCATCACCTTCTTTTTGGCTGTTCTATGGAAGTACGCATATATACACACATAATTTATTTAGTTTCAATATTTATTTTATCAGTTCATGGATCAATGAATATAGTGATCCCTAAATATTAAGATCAGCTGCAACTGATCGTTTATTTATGTCAATACATAAGCAAGATTGGATTTACACCTGCAGGATGGAAACTCTGAATCTGAGAAACATAGCTGGTAGGGCGAAGGCTGTGGGCATTCTGGTGTGCTTATCTGGTGCAGCTGCCATTGCTGTCTACAAAGGCCCTCAGTTTAAACTCTTCAACCTCCATATTCACTTATTTAATAAGCATATACCCAACCAAGGCGATGCAGAATCCTCTAAAAAATGGATCAAAGGAGTTCTTCTCATGCTTTTCTCTAATTTCCTATGGGGAATGTGGCTAGTCTTGCAGGTCTTTATCTTGATTCTTGACTTGTTAATTTTCATTTACTTATCGGCCTCATTTAATAATAATTTGGTTCAACATGTAATCTTATTTTAATAAATCTTTAGCACCAACTAATGTTGGGTAACTAACTAATAATTGTGTTGAGGCAGAGGGAAGTCATGAAAAGCTATCCATCTAAGCTTCAATTCACCACTATGGCCTGCGCTCTGAGCACCGTTCAGTGTTTCTTCCTTGCTCTAGCATTTGAACCTCACTTTTCTAGATGGAAACTGGGCTTCGATATTGGTCTTGTTGCAATCGCATATACGGTAATTCTCTGATCATATTAATATGAACTAATAATAGTGCTAAACAAATCAAACATGCACATGATAGACTAGCTATATATATATATATATATATATATATATATATATATATGTGTGTGTGTGCTCGCGCGCGCGTCTATATATATTAAGTTACAGAAATTGATTGTATGAACCGTATTTATGTACGATTATTGGCACAGGGAGTGGTTGTAACGGGCGTCACGTTTTATATGCAAGCATGGTGCATTGAGAAGAAGGGACCGGTCTTCTTAGCCATGTCCACGCCACTAGCATTGATCATCACTATGATATGCTCAATCTTCATGTTGGGTGAATTAATCAGTTTGGGAAGGTGAGCCCCAAATTATATATAGATGCCATGTTGAATAATTAAGTAAGATCGAATTATTCAGCAAATATATTATTTGTTGTTATAGTTTAACCTCAATGCTGGTGACTGCAGCATCGTTGGTGGGTCGTTGATGATTGGAGGCCTTTACTGTGTTTTGTGGGGAAAGAGAAAGGAAGATCATGGCGGCAATAGCGGAACAAAAGATGATATAGTTGCAGTAAAGAGGAAGCAGCATTAAAGAATAATGTGCAAGAACTTGTAGTTGTTGACTGCGTTTAAATAGCGATAATGTAGTACATATTTGCAGCAACTAAACTAGTTGTTAGTTATACATAGCAATTGGCAGCATATACACGATTTTGCATTTTGTAAAATTTATTTGCGCTAATTATAAGCCTGTTGTGATATGGAGTTGTACGCTGAGCCTATAAAATTTATTTGCATGGCAAAAGGGAAAGGATGGAAAGGGCGATGAGAGTAGTCATATGCGCACTCACTCTGTGCCAATTTAATCCTGACAGGCCAAGCCCACTCTACAATATTTTTTTCTTCTTTAAAGACAGCGTCTTGAATGCCAAAATCATTTCAGATCGTCTCAACAAAAATGGTATACTTAGCCAACTTCAAAGTGCAGTCTATTATTTATTCGAGTGCAAAACCATACAATATTGAGGTCTAATAATAGCAACATTCTAAAGACGTAGCTAGCGTATGAGTAGCTAAGGATGTTTTCATCATGGAATGTTTTTCAGTAAATTTTAGAAAATTGAATTGATTCGGTCATATATTGATTTGGATGAGGATCCATTTTATGTTCAATATCAGCATCATGATTTGTGTGCGGGTTATGCATGAAGAGAAGAGTATGAACCATTTCATCGTTGATAAATTAATGTGTGAGAAGTTAAAAGCGAAGAATGGTTCAATCAACTCGACCTTAATTTATTTATGCATCCAAATGTTTGGCTTACAATCATTCCACACTTTTTTGTTGTCTTCATTAAAGGTGAAAGCGGCCCACATCGGTCGGATCAAGATTGATGGCTGGATCTAACCATCACCCATGAAATCTGAGCATGAGAAACTATGAGCAACATTTTCTTCTGCCATCCAGTTGGTAGAAAGTTTGTTGAGCATGGAGAACATTCGGATGTGAAATTTTAGTTCACGACAACTCGTTTGCTTCTTCTGCATTGGAATACTGGTTATCCATTTTTTGTCACAGCAGATTGTGGTAGGTGTGCTTATAAAATGCATTTTTTAAAATGAAACATAAGACTGCCTCAAGGCTGAGAGAATAACTTGTTTTCTTTTGTGCATTGTTAAGGATGCTATCAAGTTTCTTGAACCTAGTTTTTTTATGTTTCTTTTGCTAAATGCAATTCAACATTTTCTCATGCATAACAACTAGTTTATTTTGACGACCGCAAGATTACACTTGTGCTGGTAGCGAGGGATACTTTCAATCATCACCTGGGCAGACGAAACTGCTATTGTGATACCATTCAATTGTGGGAATATATTTGCCACAAGGAGGTCTATTGGTCTGTTCAAGGGTGAAAATGATTATGAACAAGGCCTTATTTTTTACCTATATGCACCTACTTATCTACATTATACTTTCTTCCGGAGTTATTCTCTATTACAAGGTGATCCTTCTTCCCTTTACGGTCCTTTTACTTTCTTTCTTCACTTTCTCTTAAAATGCTGCAGCAATTTCTGTGATCACGATTGTTTTTATCCTTGCGTGTTCTGTGTTTTCAAAGATCTTTACATATAAAATACATAATATTCGATGTAGGTTTTTATTCAAAGCAGAAATCGACAACAGCTTCTTCTCATTATATTATAACTTGCATAGTTTGAGAATGCATTTGATAAGATTAATTTATGGTTGGCGAGATAATCTTTCATTTGTTACATATCGAGAAATATAGATGTAATATTCTGCATCCAATTATTTCTCCTTTTTGTGGTGCTAAACTTTTAGCATCATTCAATTTACATTTGTAAGCTAAGTTAAAATGTTTTTTTCCTCCCTTTTCAGTTGGTTCTTTCTCCAAAAATATTTCAACTCACCTGATTCATATGGGATTTTCTGGACTGGTTGCATTCTTTCTTGTTCGCGTCTTTAAGGTATGTTTCTTCCTTCTAGAAAATTTTCTGCTAGTTTCAATTTAATGTGCGTTCTTTTCTCATCATCTATTTTGTCATTCTATTTTAATTATTGGGGATTCCAGATTGAATTTATCTGTTTTCAGTTAGGTCCTTGTATAATTTGGATATGCTTGGCTTCTGTTTTTCCATTTAAGGCAATTCTTTATATATATATATATATATATATATATATATATATTATTTATATATTACCTTTTGGGTTTTATTTGAAGGTATTTATTTACTTGAAGGTAATTACGCTAATACACTTTCCTTGATGGAAGCCTGCAGTCTAAAACAGTAATGAATTTTAAGGGATTTCTTCCCCTGTTCGGGCAAAGTTCTTGTAGCGTGTGAATGCAGATGCGGATACGTATTTGTATTTTTTGAAAAAACGAATGATTATTAAAATGTTGTATGGTAGAATGGAATCTTGATTTCACTATTCCCCCTCCAATGGTTCTGTCTTAAGGTCATCTTCTTTATAGTTTTGCCACTAGATTCAAGGACTGAATTTTTTCGATCTTTCCTTGGTACCACAAGAGCCAAATTGTTGTAAAGATTCAAAATGTAGGGGCTAGAAACTAGTGTGAAAATGTAGATAATGATATGACGATGTCATTTTACATGTTTCACTAGTTTGTAAATTGTTAAATTATATGATGGAATGTTATCTATGTTGTCAACTTAAGGGTGGCAAATAAAAATTTTAGTAATTTAGGATTACCCTCCATTGCATAGAATATATTGCTTCTTATCCTAGTGGATTTGAAAGCTTCTTTTGGATGCATTCTCCTCTTCCCTTTATTTTTATTGTTCCAAACAGTTGCATTGTCCTTAATGTGGCTCATTTATTCATTTTATTTGGCAATGCAGGCTGTCTCACCTGTGAAGATTACTTTTGAAATGTGAGTTTCTAATTTATCGTTCAACCATTGAATTTAAAATCCTATGTTTTTAAGTTTCTTGGTATTTTCTTGTCCAGTTATGTGACGTGTGTGATTCCAATAAGTGCCTCCTTTGCTTCCAGTCTTTGGTAAATACATTTTTTGCTTTGGGGTTAAATATCTTGAATTATAAAATTTGATTTACTTTCTTCCCATTATCCTCTTCTTTGAAGAGGTGTCCATTGTTTTTACTAAATATTTTTCAAAATTTTCCTCTCTCTCAGGTTTGGAAACACTGCTTATTCGCACATCTCAGTAGCTTTTATCCAGATGTTGAAAGCCCTCTCAGTACGTCAAACTCTACAGTTATATGTCTTTTGTGTTTTTTTAAAGGTCGTTGTGATGAGAATGAAACTTTAATCTATGTTCTCTACTTGAACCTGAGCTTGAAATTTGGTGTTGTGCAGTGCCTGTGGCTACATTTCTAGTGGTTGTTGTATGTGTCACTGATAAGTTGAGGTGTGATGTGTTCCTGGACATGGTACCGGTTAGCGTTGGTGTGGTAATATCCTCTTATGGAGAAATCCATTTTAATGTTGTTGGGACAGATTATCAGGTTACTGGCATAGTTGCCGAAGCTCTTCGGCTTGTGTTGACTCAAGTGCTTCTGCAAAAGAAAGGACTTACTTTGAACCCTATTACCAGTTTGTATTACATTGCACCCTGCAGGTATGTAGTTTAATTTTGGTTTCACAGTTACTTTTTCCAGTTAGCAGAAGAAAATTCATAATGTTTGTTTCTTCTAATAAATGCAGTTTTGTATTTTTGTTTGTACCCTGTTGCTTATTGGAGAAGCCAGGAATGGAGATCTCACATATCCAATTTAACTTTTGGATATTTTTCTCATATGCGTTGTCCGCACTAGCATTAAATTTCTCAATATTCTTAGTGATAGGCATAACTGGAGCAGTAACAATCTGAGTTGTTGGGGTGCTGAAGGATTGGATCTTGATTGCACTTTCAACAATTTCATTTCCGGAATCAACTATTACAGGACTAAATATTGTGTGATATGCAGTCGGTACTATCCACTTCATTAATTATATGATATTTTTTATTTGTTTTTATTTTGTACGGCTACTGGTTTTGATATCAATTGTTAGGTTTGTTTTGTTTGCTTTCGGCAAATTTACATTCCTATACTTGTTATGGAGACAGTGGTGCTCCTTGTTGTTCTTGGTTTTTTCTTAATTATTATTCATGACATCATGCACATTTACTTTTCTTACTGTTAACATAATGATTATCGAGTTTTAAAATTCCGAATGGGTGTGTGCCTTTTGGCAGCTCTATGCGGTGTTGTCGTGTACAACTACATCAAAGTAAAGGATGTCCATGCATCATGTCAACTGTCAGTTGAAACTATGCCTGAAAAATTGACCAAGGTTTGTTTTTTCATAACTTGATTACTTTTCTTGTTGGTTTGTTGTAATATAACATCCTGTCTTATACATTCTGATAGATGTGGACGACCTCTTTCTAACTTCTTAAGTCTTCTTTTCATGGCAATAGGAGTGGAAGCTGAAGAAAAGATTGTCAGATTTTGAAACCGGAAATGGAGGAAGCAACTGTACTAGTGGGAATATCTCTGCTTTGGATCCAAATGCCGATGAAGAAGCACCTTTTATTCCCGCCTCAGCAAGGCTGTCTCTGTTGAATAAAAATTTTAACTTTAATAAAATTATATAGATCATAAAACCATCATCAATAAAACCTTTCTTCTGATTAAATTATCAAAAAAATAAAATTTAATTACGGAAGCGTACCTGAATCAATAATAGCAAAACAATACCTGACTTCTTTAGGTTTTGATCTTTCAAATTCTGCACCGGTTCTCTAAAGCCGAGTTCCTAGATGATAGGATACCAGAAAAGAAAACTACGGTGCGAATTCGGAAACCATAACCGTATTTATTCGTATAACCGTATTTATCCTTATCTTTCATAATTTCAATTTAACCCATCATAAATTAGAGATTACGAAAACGGTATCTACACATATTTATCCATAATACTCATCTTAAATATATGGTATCTCCAGATATTTATCTTAAATATTAATGGCCTATTAACCTTAACTTTAATAGATCAATTTAATTTAGGCCCAAACCTTATTAATAGCATATGATACAATTATATACTTGTATATATACGTCTAAAATCTAACAATCTCCCACTTGGACTATATATATAAAGATAATTGTATATTACCATATTACCGTATGAGCTCCAAAATAACATACGCTATTCTTCCAAAATAACAATCTCGTCCATTAATTAATGTTAATATAGGATCAAGGCGATTTTTGTTATATTTATCGTAACTAAACCCATTTATGATCACATACATCAATATAATTAAATGACATAAATTAAGTATGGATGTGTAGCATGAAAATTACATGTAATTTGATCTGAACATGCCTATTTTTAACTGGTCCAATCTTATGAGATCACCAAAATAGAGTAAAATATAAACCAAACAAGCAAGGGAGAGGAGGGGAAAGCTCCGCTAGGAGGTGGGGGGCCACGCGACCGGGGCAACGCAAGCGACAGGGGGAAGCTACGCGGTGTGGGAAGCTCGTCCGGGGGGAAGCTTTGCAGGGTAGCAGGGGGCGACAAGCGAGGGGCCCACGACAGAGGGGTGGTGGTGGTCGTGCCATGGGCCGGCATGCAGGGCAGGTAGAGGTGGGTGTGTGTGGTGGTGGTGGTGGTGGTGGTGGGTGCGAGGGGGGCGGTGGTCGGTCGCGTGGCAGGCAAGAGCGGCGCTAGATCGAAATCCAATGGCCCACGTTAGTTTATACTGCATGCGCCGCCGAGATATTGGCAACACATTACAACACTTTGGTGTATATATATATATATATATATATATATATATATATATATATATATATATATATATATGATGCGAATTACAAGGTTCGACGTTATGAAACTTTATCTTTTTGAATACTCCTGTTTGTTTTCTTCAACTGATGTGGCCCGCTAACATGCAGTTACGCTTGATGGGCTATCAGCCAGGAGCAAATGGAAATAAGCACTAACGAGGAATATATTTGATAGAAGCTTGAGACCATGCTTAGATGAGTTGAGCATTATTAGTTCTCCACACACACTAGTTATTCTAGTATGGTCTTATTTTTCCCGAAAGAAAAATCGCAAAGACTGTCGAGAGACAAAAATAGATCAACCAAGTTGCCATTTGGCAATTTTTTTATATATGTATTTTGCTGATAAAATTCATAGCATTGCTAGTCTAAAAACTCTTCAAAAGACACGAAATAAGAGTTGGGGCAAAAAAAAGTTTGCATGGCTTTTTTCTCTTCATAACCAAGCTCAGGTTGTAAGAAGCAAATAAACAAGGCCTTTTAGGTATTCAACTATCTCAGATCCACCGAGTTTTGAGCTACCAAAAACCCTATCAACAAACGTTATAGGAACCTGCCAAAATATGATGCGCAACATTCAATACAATTTCCACTTAAAAATAATATAACAACAATCCTAAAACATCTCAGACAGTTTTGAGGTACGATATGATGGTTGAAGACTTGTGTAGACAATTGAAATACTTGAAAAAAACAAAAACCTTACCTCTTCAATATGATAGCCTTTCCTAGATGCACGGACAATCATCTCCATTTGAAAAACATATCCTTTACTAACACAAGAGCCAATTATATCCTCAAGAACTGCTTTTTTGTAAAGCCTTCAAGAGAAATTAAATAGTAAACATACAATATCCAAAGTCTACAAAGCACCAAAAATGTTGTTCAGACACTTACCGGAATGATCCAGTCAAATCAGACACTCCCGGCCACAAAAATGTTTGAGCTAGCACATTCGCCCCCCTGCTAGTCAATTTGCGCATAAGATTCCATCCATATACACCACCGCCTTTCACATATCTAGTTCCAGTCACAATACTTGCCCCCGTTTCCATTTGTTTCCTAATCAACAAGAGAATATAAATAAATAATGCCCAATAGAAAAGGATATCATACACAGCTCCTATAACACCTTTAGACTCAATAAGCTCAATATATAAACAGTAATGAAAACATAAAGGGGCCATAAGTCAAGAATGCAAGCATTTGAATATGACATGTAAAATTTCTTCTTCTTCTTCCACCCGTTACCGATAGGGTGTTGGGGGCATCCATCCTTAATTAGGATCCATGTAAATACAAATGGCAAAATTTTGGATGGTCAGATGCCCTTCTTAATGCCAAAACTCTCTTATCCGGGATTGATAAGTTACAAAACATAAAATTCAAAATTACAAAGATGCTATAATATTCAGTCTCTTCAAACATAAGATATCTTAGCAAACTACTTAGATAATTCTTGAAGACAATTAGTTGTAATATAATAGATTATCATATGACATCCAGCAGTTCTTGCTATACGATTTAACCAAAAAGGATTATTGTCGGTTCAATAATAAAATACAGATTATAAGGTAATCACAAGATATAAAAAGCTAAATCAGACTAGATGGCATTACCTGATAAAACTTGGTAAATACTTTGGCTGTATAAAATAACAAACATAATTATATGAGAAACTTACAACTAATTAACTTTAATCAAACATATCAAATATATAAAAACAATAAGCACTTACATGATGGGACAGATCAGCGTCCATAATGACAACATAATCGCCAGAAGCATGCTTTAAACCATGAACATAAGCAGTACCTAGCAGTGTAAATGATAAATATCACATAAACATAAACACAAAACTGATAGATTGGAAAGTGGAGATGTGTCAACTTCAAAGTTCAATGTCATGTGTCTAAAGGTATAATGTTCTGCCCCTACCCATCCAGTGCTCCCCATTACCATTGTTAAAAGAACAGACATTGTAAACTAAGAAGTAGCTTTTCAAAAATTGCCATTTTGCGCCTCATTATAAGGTAGCTTATATACATTTATAAAACATTACATATTCAATTTTCCACAGTAAAAATTAATATTTCCCAGCTTCCTTACTAATAGCATGCACATTTTATATCAAAAAAATGGTAATATAGTTAATACCCAATCCAAGTTTCTTTGGCCTTGCTCGTAGAAGCTGCAAAAATCAAATGCCAAAAACAAGGCATCATCAGGATATTTGCACGACACACAAACTAAGCTTAAACAAGTTCTCACAACTTATAAACTAGTGCAATGAAATAAAAAAATCAATACTACTTACTATGCGATCATCTCCATATAATTGTTGCAGCTGTTTTACAATTTCTTGAGTTCCATCAGGACTTCCGTCATCAACAATAATCACTTCAAAATTCACTTCCCTACAACAATAAACGAAAATATAAATCAGTTCCCTGCATCATTGACAGGTGGAGTGATTGATAAAACCTGAAAAAGAGAGTACACCATATTCAATGTTATATTTGCTGATTCTGCCGTTGACAACCATAAACATATCATTTAAAAAAATCATCATATTTGTTTCTGATGTGATTATCAGAATAATTATGAATAAAGATGGATAAAAGATTCACTGTTTCATAAATTTCTGTATTCGAACTTCTATGTTGATGCATGCTTTATCCCTTCTCATCCAATGGTATTTAAGTTAATTCAGCACAAGCATAAAAGAGGTTCGGATTCATTAGTATGAAGCTCTATAATTTGTTGTTCTCATGCTGCCTATCACGAATTCATTCAATCAAATAAACCTTGCTATATGTTGTGTTAATTAGTTCACAGTTTATTTAAATTTAGATAAGACTTTCAAGATTCCTCATTGCCTTGCTCCACAAAGCTATGTTTCAAACTTTGCACACAAACGGCATCTGAATTTGGGGTGCGGCCCACTTCCAGGATAAGAGAACTTCAAAACGGGATTACCATCCAAAAGTCAAAAGTCCCGTAATAAATGTAACAGTTAGAGACGACATTGTAGACTTAAAAAAATGTTTTATCTAGAACAGCAAACTATGGCCACAGAAAGGAAAAACATGGAGAACCGCTCAACCTGATGACATAAATCACTCAAACGCACTTAAAGTCTAGGCAAAAGGGAACTTGCATAAATCTTAACACCAACCCTGATCAAAAAACACATAGAAAGCGTAGTAAATCAATAGAAAAAGAAAAAAAATCAAAGAAGAAAGATTACTTGAGATGCTTGAAGACAAGGTAAACAAAGAGGGCAATATTGAGGCGCTCATTGTAAGTGGGCACGATTATGCTGTATTTGCTAATAGATGGCTTCTCTTCCATCATCGCTCCCCTTCAAACCTCTAGCATTACCTGCATCCACCAATGGTATAAAAAATACATGCTAATATATTAGTAGCCAGACAGATCAAATTTCAGAAACCAGGCAAAACTATGCTTCAAGAAAATTGCAATTAATAATAATCATTTTCATCATTAGCAAACCGATGACTTGTACAAACTCGTGGGAGGAAACAAGCGGCAGAGATTTGTGGAATTGAATCCATGAAACAGGGGAAGAAAAACAAAGGAAAAGACGAGAATCTGATGGCCAAATGCGTCAAACTTGAGGGAGGGGGAGAATTAAAAATGGAGATATTTTTAGCCCAGACATATTCCCGACCACATTCTGAATCAGATGTGCCTGGATTGGGTTTTCAACAAAATCCGGCCAACAAATCTATGCAGAAAACTTGAAATCTGACTTACATATTAATACAAATTCCCAATTTCAATCACACCCCATAGGTCACCCTAACCTTCCCATTAATAAATAGCCAATCAAACACATGCAAGAAACCAATCAGCAGCATCAACACATAAAACCAACCACACGAGACTAAGAAGCGGCAGGTCGGCATTACCTGGTGCAAGAAGTAGAAGATGGGAAGGAGATAAAGGAGGAAGAGGAAGGGGAGGAGGAGGTGGTGGTTTATTATCCCAATGGGCGATACGAGAGGTTTTTTATTGTCCCAGCCAAGCTCGGCTGAAGCATTTTATCTATTCATATTTACGTTTGGGCCCAAACCAAAATCAGAGTATGAACCACACTATTATCACACCCACAACCCTCCTCCGTTCCTCCTCCCCATATCCCTTCTTCTCGGTGATCTTCGCCGGCCAGCCCTATCGCTTCAACCCTCTTCTTCTACCCACCTCACTCTCCTCTCTTCTTAAACGCCGTGGCTGCCGCCTCATTAGTGTTACATTACATTTCTTGAAACAATTCAAACAATTCTAATACCTATTGAGACAAACCAGATCATGTTCCAAAGTGAAACTGTTTTCTTTTTTCTATCATTTTAAAATTTAGCTTAGGAGTTAGATTCATATTTACTCATATGTTAAGTATGGCGACACTAATTAAATTTTCGTCGCGTACATAATTTTGGATAGTTATCTTATAATTTATTTTTTTTGTTGGGAATCTAAAATTCTAATTAATTAAAGTTTTAAAGTATTACAACTTAGGACATTTAATTAAATTTTTGTTAATTCAGCTCGGTTCGTTATTTCGGTCTTTATATAACACTTGGCCCGAGCTCCTAATCATTAGTATTCGTGTTCTGTCCTGTCGGCACCCTTTTTTTTTATTTTTTTACCTTCGGCACCCTTTTTTTTTTTTTTTTCTTTGTTTTTTGTTGTTGTCTGAGCTACGCCTTGTTTTGATAGGTGCATATTGAGTCTGTCTTAATTCCACTAACCATCTCCACAAATACAAAATGTTAACTCCGTTTCTTTAGGAATCACTACAGGGAAAAAGACTTGATTGGACCACACAATGTGAAACATGGTTGACTTAATACGGAAAATACACTTACAACCCAATTGTTGATAAAGAAAAAAAACATTTATTAACCCATGTACCCAGTTGATGGGAAATGAAAAACGCACTTAGAATGGGTACTTCATTAACCTAAATACCCACTCGGCCTCATGTAGTGAAATCTAGTTACTGGAATACGAAAAACACATTTTTAGTAGTGCACTTCATCAACCAAAATACCCGATTGGCCTTTGTGAAACCAGGTTGACAACACGCGAAAAACACATTTGCAGTTGTGCACTTCAATAACCCAAATAGTTAGTTGGCCTTCCATTCTTGGCCGAACACGAGAAACACACTTGCGTACTTCATTAACCCAAGCATCTGATTGGCCTTACATTGTGAAACATGTTTAGCGGGGCAACGTAAAAATACACGTGTAGTCGAGTACTTTATTTACCCAAATATGAAAGTAGGGAGGAAGTTTCTTACTATACTACTTAATTAAATTTTGAATACAACCTTAAGTAGGGAGAAGGTGGGGAAGTGAATTTTTCAGGTGAAAAGATAAGTGTTTGAGATGAGGTGGTTTTTTAATGAAATAATAGTAGGGAACAAGTTTTAAGAGAAGTGAAGGTAGGGAATGAAGTTTCTTACTATATTCTATATTCTGTAAATGAGTTTCTGAAAATGAGTTTTTGAATACCAAGCGAGGTAATAGTGGGAAGGTGAGTTTTTAAATGAAATAAAAGTAGTAAGATGGGGTTTTAAGGTGAGGTGAAGGTGAGAAAGAAGATAAAAAAGTTGGATTCTTACTATACTTTGTTAAGTGGGTTTTTAAATACACACTTAGGTGAGTGATGGGAGGAAGATGAGTTTTTTAATTATGTGAGTTTATTTATTTAATTTATACTGTGGCTTTTCTATGAGTTTGCCGATAATGTTTTACCATTTAATGAAATGAGTTCCTTTGTTTCAAGTGACTTTATATCATCTCATGTCAAACGAAATTAATTTTCCTATTTGTCAATGAGGTAGATTTGCGTAGACCAATCAAAATAGGGCTTAGTTTGGGCATTAAAAAATTGGCGTGGCTAAAAAATTTCCCTCTAAAATCATGCATTCTCGGCTTCTTCACTTGCCTATTACCCCGACTTATCCCCAAACTTGGTGAAATTTTCTAATTTCATTCTCTTTAGCACAAAAAAAAGGTTAAGTTAAAATTCTCTTGTTTAGCATTTGATTCAGAGTAGGAGCCATGTCATCTCATTGGAGGATATCATAAAGAATGAACTTATGAACAACAACTGTTTTTAATAATAGTTGTCTCTCTTAAAAAAGCCTTTTATGGTAGAAGGGAATAAATTTTTTGGTATTACAAGTTAATGGAAAAAGAGGTATTTATCAGTAAAGGAAATTTTTTTTGTATTACCAGTTGGTTGGAAAATCAGGTTTAATAAGTTAGAAAGGAGAAATTCTATTATAATGACAAAATAACCCTTCAAATTATTTTTTAAATAGAAAGTTCAAATCTAGGTCAAATTCCTGTTTTGGTTGGAGTCCCAAATCGGGGTCACTGGCTGGACCACGACTGGCGAATGGTAGACAACAATACTTTTTTTTAATTTTTTTGAAAAAAAATGGTAATTAGATATTCTCTCACTGTTTGGTAATATCCAAAAACTTCTTCCATTACCTAAAAAGAGAAAAAAACATGGAAATGTTTTAAATGCGGCGGCCATATTTAAAATTTAAGAATTTTTTTTAATAAATCTCTTTGCCACCCATGAAGGCTGGCCCGGCCTGGTTTGGCCGCCCCAAGGCCATGGGCTACCAGATCTAAAATTTACATCTTAAAACCCACGTTTCTAACCTTTTAATTTCCATAAATAGTTTCAAATACCAGATCATATTGCTTAATTATACCTGGTGTACTGCGTTCCACATTCAAATCCGATACAATTTAAGCCTTAATAACATTTTGATCTATACCTGATTTTTAGTCTAAAATTTTCACAATTTCTTTAAAAAACCACTGTATTTTAATTTGTATTTAATAAAATATTGATTATAAAATATATTTTAAATATTGAATAAAATATTTTATTTATAATTATAGAATTTGATTGAACCCACTTCAACCCGGTTGAATATGCCATTTGCTATAAATTTGGTATGGTAATCAATGTGGTATTTAACTTCCGCACCTACTCATTTAACTTCTCCAAAGTTCTTTCCTTTGGCTTATGTGTAAAACTTGTAACTCGAGTTAGGGTTTTATACTCAAAATTGGTCGGTTCAACCGTTGTTTTTAGTTGACTCAAGTTTAAAACACGCATGCTGAGCGAAGGCAGGCCAGCCATGTGTTATGAGCCATGATATGCATCTAAGTATATAATGATAATGTTAGTAACACAAAAAAATGAGTTATCAGAGTATACGAGAGTACGCCTAATTTTTTCTTTTTTTTAGTGAACCATAGAATTAGATTTAAGTTGTTTACTATGTTAAGACAAGTTATTTATTATTTTTGGGTGGACTTAAAGTATGTTGTTCGAGTTAGGACTAAATTATTTTATTTTATAATATTTTATTTTTGTATTTTTAAATTTTATTTATTATTATTGATTCGGTAGCGAGTTAAATTTTTATTATAAAATTACCCCAATGTGTTTCACTTTTCTCGATCCTTCTCCTCGCATGCGTCACCGCTTCCACCCAACACCAAAACCCTTGCCCCCACTTCCGACGACCACCATCGTCGATGACCTGCCATCGCCGGCCGACCACACTGCCATTGCCCCACCTCCCCTTCCCTTCCTTTTCCCCTTCTTCCTCTTCACCTACCTTGTTTTGCCACCATCCCTGCTCAGTTTTGTGGAGCACTGTCGACCTCGCCACCACCGTTCATTGCCGTCTGACCAGGCTCTCCCTCACCGACCCTTCCTTTCCCCTTTCTCCACTTCCATGTCCCTCCTTTCCCCTTGTCTTCCTCTCCCAAGCTTGCCCCTTCCTATCCTTCCTTTGGTCGCCATCGGCAGTAGCGCCGCCAACCATTATGGCCACGTCCAGACCAATCGCCCCGGCCAGACTACCTAGCTCCCTCCTAGCCTCCTCCTCTCCATGGGGCAGTCACTGCTGCCACCTTTGGCATCAACGGCAGTAGTCGCGGTTGTTGTCGTGGCAGATTGTACTCCAAATTACTGTGAGACGCTTATCACTTTTCAAATTTTAGATTTTTAATTTATTATATTTATTATGCATATCATCCATAATTTTCTGAATTTTCATGTTTTGTTAATATGTTAATTTTGTAAATAGTAATAATTATCTGTTACTTAATAAATTTCTTTATGTAATTAATAATTGATAAGGATAAATGATAATTTGAATTATTTGATTATAAAATTAAATATGTTATAGATTATATTTCAAATTGTACAATAGGTATTTATAATTGTATAAATTAATAATCCAATTGATTAGAAAGTTAATTCAAAAAGAGAATGGATACGAGATAATGACAAGTTTAGAAATTGTGATGTAGTCACTTAGTTAAAAGTAATGATAGGAAGACTTTAAATTGTTAAATTATTCCTTTAATTAATTGTTGACAGTGATGTTAGTATTTATAGTATTTATGATCATGCAATAATTCATATGTATCCATTTCATATATGTATCATACAGCTCGCATGAGCGTCAGAAGTTAGTTATGATGCATAGGTATGGAGTAGGAACTCGTCATCTACGTGTGAGACCTCACTTGGAGCTTTTACCCGGTCCATTTAGGACTCGTCCATTATTTTTGCCCTATTTTGTATGATTTGATTTATTATTTGCAGGTCAGGTTAAGTGGTATTTTATTGGATCCCACTTAACTAATGTTATTTAGCCAATAGTTTTTGGATTAATCAAGGATGAGATCCCTTGAGTCTGATTTTGAAAACAAGATCCACCGCAAGTTGTTTTTAGGCTTATTATATAAATCCCTTCGCAGACCTATATAGAATTTTATTGAGTTTTCGATGAGACGAGAGATGGTGAAATCAACTTTTACGTACCAAGAGAGGGTGCACGTGCCAGTCACATCAGATTTCTGGATTATTCTCGAAGATCTTGAGAACTCCACATTTTGAGTTTCCTCACACTTGGAGAAGTGTGGAAGTTTACGGGTATTATTTAGTGTAGCATACGTGTGTACATATAGTTCAAAGGGTACTGAAGGTGAGTGCCTGAGAGTACTCAGCCTTCGTGCTCAAGGCCAATAGATATATGGAGGGACCGGGGATGGCTTAGGATATACTAGTAGTCCTAAGGGGCAAAAAATAAGCGTAAGAAAAGCGCTGAAATAGGCATCAGTAGACCAGTCAGCTCTGGGTGTTATTGAGTTTGTGGCCCGATGACTCCCCAGTAGATGCCCTTATAAGAGTTCAGTAGAAGATATATATAGTTGTCTTCAAAATAAGAATCAGCTCTCATTTGCCAATTTGTTATAGTTATATCTGGACCAGTAACACTTATTAGTGATGTTTTCTCTATATATATATGTGTGTGTGTGTGTGTGTGTGTGTGTGTGTAGGTAATGAGCAAGACTCTGATATGTCAACCTGGACGAAGGAGCAGTAACATCTTGTGCATACACATATGTCCGATAATAGAATGTTTGTTTTAGTTATGATGTTGTGATGAAATACAGAATATTGTTATGCATTGTGATATCTATTGCTAATAATGACATGATGATATATATGTGTTTATGAATATATTCTATATAATGAATATATTTAGTAGATGGCTCAAGACCCATCTTAGAAATTTATATGTTGAGTTTGAGCAGCAGATGGGTCAAGTCCCAACTCAGAAATTTGAACATTAAATGAGAACCTATAGACGAGTCAAGACCCAGTTCATGAATATATAATATCCAGCTAATTGCATTGTTGTGTGTATAAACTAGTGATTATGTTTCGATATAGATTTATATCATTTATTGTTTGACAGGGTGGCCCCTATTATACTTTTAGGGGCACTCTGTCCGTTTTATTTTAGAATGTATTGATTTTGTAGTGATTGGTTGAGTTTGAGTGTGATTTGTTTGACATGACATTCATGTAGTAACATGTTAGGTTCGTGCATTTCATACATTGAGATATTTATCTTTTATCTTAAGATGCAAAGAGTAGATCTATTCGGGTTATATTCGGCTTGACCGACTTAATCAGGTGACCCGTAATATTCCGATTTGGTTCACGAGCGTGAGCCATATTTAGGGTGTTACATTATGAGCTGTTCCAATTATGATGCTTTCCAATTTGATGTATTTATTTATTTATTTATTTATTTATCTATGCTATGTTAAGAATGGAGAGGTTATAACCCTTTGTCTCCACCAATAAAATATTATTGGGTTCTTGGACTTTTTTGAAGCACAGCGCTCTTGGCCCTTTTCACGCTTGATTGCGCTTATACTAAGTGTAAATTTGATAGCCGTTTGCTTGTTTACAACGTTTATTTAGAAGACAATCTATTACAAGTTGGGAGGTGTTTAAACTATTATTTTACAAAATCTGAATAAATTTATTTCTCCAAGCAACTATCCCCCCCCACCCAACCCAAAAATAACTAATTAATTAGTCCATGATTTGATTTTGAAAATTAGCCTTTTAAATGCTCTTTTATGATTTTTATCATTTTATAAATAAGCTACAAAGGCTCCTTTTCTACATAGAGAGCTGGTATTTTAAATGCTATTAACTTGTTTATATATGCAAGTTTATTTGTTTTATCATTTATCACTAGGATTGAGTAGAGTTTGGTTAACCGGCCAAAGTTGCCGATCCAAACCTTTTACAGTACCAAAAGTTTTGGTTTGGTACTACTTTAATTTGGTCTGTAATTGAATTATAACCAAAATACTAAATTCGGTTTTTGTACGAAACCAATCTAGATCAAAATCGGCAGCTCTTGGTCAAGTGGCCAGGCAGTTGGGCTGGATCTGGCAAGCCCTTGGCGATCTAGCAACCCTTGGCCAGGTCACCATATTTGGCGGCCCTTGGCCAGACTGTCAGATCTGAGAGCCCTATGTCAACGTCACACCAGCAACAACCGGTGGCCATCTCATACAAAATTGAAGCTATATGAATGGTCTTGTCATTATAAACTGCCAAGGCCTCCTCGAAAAAAGTTGAAACTATATTAGTCATGTTATTATAAAAAAATTCCCCGATTATGGTAATTAGTTTTGATACTCCCGTCTCTTTTCCCCTCTCTTTTGTGATATATAAATTCAATTTTAAATGTTAAAAGGCCACTTAATGAACATAAATATGCCCAACAATTACTAATGGAATGATATGTCCAGGTCAACGTGACTTTTCAAAGGACACAAGTTACCCTATTAAATCAAGAAATTTTGGATTCGCCAACATAGGTGACAAAAACAAAATTGAAGACCTTCAAAAAATAAAAATACAAATAAAAATGAAAGGGCAATCAGATTTTCATGGTCTAAAAAATTAGGACCAATCTCGACTTGGATCATGGTGACCGTCACCCATGCAAAATGAGAAAACTTAATAATGAAAATTATATGTAATTACATATAATTACAAAATTACACGTAAATTATATATAAATTTTTTTGGCCCAGAGCTTCATTATGGACTGTCTGAACAGTCCACATTTGTGCTTTCAAAAAAATCTTTGTCGGCTGATATGATACCGGATGATTAGGGGTGGCCACATCCTGCCTACCCCCAGTCAAATCAAGTCAAGGGTGGTCAAATCTGACCACCACTCAATTGAATTGAGCTTGGGCAGCCTAATCTAGCCACCTCTGGCCACAAATAGCCACACCTAATAGCCTTCAATGGAATCAAATTGGGGGTTGCACGATCTGATTGCTTCCCGGCCTATAACACCCCAATTTTGGTTCTCCTAAGAACCAAATTAGAACTGTTATAATTAAGTTAAATCATGTCTAAATCAATTAATTTGTAAGACTTGAATAATAAACATATCGAAAGGGCAAATATTCTATTAAAGAGCCATCAAGTTGTAAACTTGATAGTGTCCCGAACTGAACTAGTGTTGTGCCACTCTCTGCAAATTCCTCTTTCAAAAATAACCTGTCTCACTCTTGGGAAAAATCACATATCCTAAGCCCTCTTTATACATCTATATAACTCTTGGCCTAAAGCACAACGGTCAAGTATTCTCAGGCAGTGACTGCCTTTAGTACCCTTTGATACCACGAGTCTACACATGTGTTGTACTCAGGAGTACCCACATATTTCACGCCTCTTCGAGTGTAAAGAAGCTCAAGAAGTATAAATGTCATGACCCTTCGGGAATGGAACAATTCTCTCACTAATTCAGAGCCTGCTGTGACCTACGTATGCGCCCACTCACAGTATACACGAGGTTATATACACGAACTCTCTACTCACTAAAAACTCAATAAAAACTATGTGTAAGGCTTGGAAGAGAATCATAAAAGTAAGCCTGAAGGCAACATGAGGTGGATCTAAGTTTGAAAACAATACGATGGATCTCATCTTCGAGGGTTATTAATCATGAAAGTAAAAATACATCTAGATGGCTCGTGTTAAGTGAGATTTGATAAAACAACCACTTAATACGTCCTATTATTTAGAAATAAACTCCACAATAGAATAAAGTGATAAATCTAAAAAGAGTTCTAATGGACCTATAGTTCAAATATCAAGCGTATCAGCACATCTACAATAAGCTCGAACTCCGAAACCTACATCGAAACCCACTTCTAAGTAAAAGAATAACCATATATAATGCATGGTCGTGGTGTGTGTTTGCATTAACAATAACATCAACTCAATCACGAACAATGCAAAACAAATGAATAAACAACTAAACACTTGACACTCAAATTGAGACATGATAAGAGATAAACAAAAAAATAAATTAATAAATTAATTAATTAATTAAAAGCTAATATCAATTATTCATGAATAATAATATTATAGCTATCAAATACATGAATATATAACTAAACACAATAAATAATAACATACACAAGAGCGAATAAATAAATAAATAAAATTTGATAAGCATGAATAAGATTAATATTAATAAGTAAATATATCATCAATAATAATAAATAATTATATAAACATTCATGATATACGATACTTATTTAAATAATAAGAAATAAACGATAATTAATAAATGAATAAAATAAATAACAAATAAATGATAAATAAATAAAAATAATTATAATATCAACATATATCAAAATATGTGAATATGCATTTAAACTAACATAGAGGGCTTCGAATTACTAAAAATGGTAAAAAAATAGACGAAAACGGGGGAAAATAAGCTAAAGTTGGGTTGCTCCTGCACGAATCAGCCCAAGTTGAGCTGAGTTGACTTGGCCGAGTCAATTGGCTAGGTTGGGCTAGGCTGGACTCTGTAGATGTGAACATGGGCACGAGCAAACAAGCGGGTTGGCAGGTAGGTGAATAGGGCTCGGGTTGGCAGACATAGACAAACGAGCATGATGGGGTTGCCAATGCTTGTCACCGAAAAATGCCGATGATGGCAAAGCAAGGGTGGTGCCAGTTGTGTTCGACGAGGGATGATGAGGTGGTGCTGACTAGGCTAGTCACCAATGGAGCCCAGCCGCTGGTTGGGCGAAAAATGGTTGAAAAGGGGCAAAAATTGCTGCCGGGTAGGTGGAGTTGCCAACAACAATTTCAGCTGTGATAGTTGCCAGGGCTAATCTCAAAATATCAGTCGTTGAGTAAAGAAGGTGTTTGAGGTATGGATCGACGATGCCCGACCAGTGACTGGTAGGAAAATGGCCAAAAAGGGACGGAATTGCAGCCGGGTGTGGCTACGTCGCCATCGGTGATCCCGACCACGGCAAGGGTCGTGAGGAGTGTCAAAATATTGACGTCGGCAAGGGGAATCGATCTGGGTGATCGGCCTTTCCGGAGGAGGCTCGCCAGCGCCAAAAAATGCCCTGAAAGACAACATGGGCGGTGGATACTGAAGATAAAAATGTCGTCATTGATGGGGCCAATGGTGGTGACGGGTATTGGTTGATAGCCGGCCACGAGGCTGTCATGATGGTACTGGTTTGGTGGCCAAAGGTGGGTCAGAGACTAGCCAGTGGTGGCCTAAAGTGGTGGTTGAGCTGTGGTTAGAAAATCTCTAAAATTGTGGGAGAAAATCCCTGAAAAAAGGAAGGGCAATGCTAGGTCTTACATCTATAGTCTAGATATTGTTGCCATGTGGCACGATCTGAATGCCCAACAACGTGTGGATATATATATATATATATATATATATATATATATATATATATATAGTGAGAGAGAGAAAGAGAGAGCTCCTCTGTGGTGCGCTGCATGCATTTGCAGTGCATGTAGCGCACCTAACAAGAGCCGCTGAATCAAATCCAGTAGCCCTCATTTATTCCCTCCTCCCCTAGCCACCGCTCACCACCGCCGCCACCCCCACCATGGCAGTTCCCCCCCCCCATCGTCAGGCCACCCCCAGTGACCCCTGCCCCCACCCGCCATCGCTCAGGGGGCAACCCACACAGTTTCCTCCAAGCAATTGTCTTTTATTATTTCACTCTACTGTGAATTCAAATTCTTCTTTATTTTCTACACCATAAATTAAACTATGAAATAACTCATAAAATTCCCTTTTGTGAGCAATTGCACCTAATGTTTCAATTTTCTTCTTAAGGATATGCCAAATGCAGAGACGATGATATGTTGAAGGAAACATTAGTTTAATTACTTTATCCATTGCAAGATCTTGATCAGTAATAATTGCCCTGAGATGCTTGTCATCTATGCATTTCAAAAATGTTTCAAAAAGCCACACAAAAGACGCAGTCTTCTCATTACACAAAAAAACACATCCAAATGTAATATTTTGCCCATGATGGTTTACTCCAGTGAATGGTGCAAAAACAAGTACATATATCTTTGTATTATATGTTGTATAAAAAATCATCACATCTGAAAAAACTGATAATTTTTTCTTGCAATTCCATCCGCCCAAAAATGATGCTTAAATCTACCATCATCATCAACTTCGTACCAATAAAATAGGGAGTCATTAATCTCTTTCATTTCCTCGAAATGTTCCATCAATAATTGGACATCAATTCCCTTTATCTCTTCTATATTTTTTGTCTAGGCATTTCTAATATCTATCTCTGTACAACCAATATTTTCAGCCCTACCTGCTTCAATTTCTAGCACAGACATTAATTGAGAAGTTTTTATGTTAGCCTCTGCAAATGTGTCAATCAAACTTCGGTGCACACTTATAGCATGCCTATGTGACCTGAGAAAATAAGTTTTTGATGGTGTAAGTAGTGCATGACTATGTCATTCTTTAAAATGCATGACCTTCCATGTGCCCTCTTTATTTTTAGTAACCCTAATGGATGCTTGACAATCTTCTCTAATGATAGGATAAGTTCTCCTTTTTCCTTTTTGGGGTATTTCTCTTTCGTTTGCTTGTACTCATACCACCATTATTGTTTTCATCTTCATATCCAATCTGTATTTTACATTCATCTTCTTTTGAAAGTCCTTTAGAACACACAAACACTTGAGAACATAACTCTTTTGTTCTCCTATGATAATTTGTACTATGTTTACGTACACCAAATCCGACCATTTTTTAATAACTAGTGTAAAAGTTGAGTTCATCGTGCAAACAATCAAATTGCATTCCAACCTTCAGTTTGAACTCATTTTCTATAATAAGATAAAATGTTGTAATATATTGGCCTAATTCTTCTTTGGAATTTCCTTTATCTTCAAGATTTTCCATTTTAAAAATACAAAATTTATTAAAACTAAGAATCTGATCAACTAAAATAGTCACAATAAACATTCTTTCATTAAGTCAAAGTATTTTCAAAGGCTTAACTCTTACCTGATGCTCGTATGCAGCTAGATTTGTTCAACTCCACTCACAAATACTTTTAACCTAAAAACATATTTTTTATACACCGATAAAAACATAAGTAAAAGAAATGAGGGCAACCATTATTTTGTCAAAGACGTCGTGCAGGGCGGGTGGGCAGGCAAGGGGGCCTGCAGGGCAAGGGGGGGAGCGTTGGCAAGGGGGCGGTAGAGGGGGGTGGGCGGCGTGCATCCGGTGGTGGGGTGGGGAGGGGCTTTCAAAGACGCCGTGGGGGGGGGGGGACTTTTGCATGCACAGTAATATTGTGTGTGTGTGTATATATATATATAGTTGGAAAGCTTAGATCAATACCGAAAAAAGTTGAAACTGACTCAAAGTCTAAAAATGCCTCTATGAACGAAAACGGAGACAATACAGCTAAATGGGTCATGATCAAACAAGGATATGAGATTTAAATCAAGTTAGGCCCACAGGGACAATCCTTATAATGCATACAAAAGAGTTACTCTAGACTAACACAAGTAAAAAAAATCTACATACCTTATTGATACGCTGATAACCCATGCTCTATTGTAGCATAACTAAAGTTATCATTTTTATATCAGGCATACCTAGCTTCCATAGCATGCTCATACAATCATCTGAATTTTACACTCATAATCTGAAAGCTAAACTGATTCAAATTGACTCGAGACTGACCTGAACCAGACATGGCAACAAGCATGCAAAACCTAACCCAAAATTGGGATTTTTCACTGCTAGATCCAGCCAATGTGGCACGATTCAACTGCCATCCGGCCAAGGCAACCATAGGGCAGAGTGGCACGAATCAAACCGACTAAACCAAATTTTCGAAATGGGGCTTAGCCATTGAAATTTCACACTAAACCAAACGCAAAATTTCCCCAAAATTGAATGAAAATATTTTGATTATGTTAGGATTCGATTTATTCAAAATTGAATTTATTAAAATTATATCAAAATTAATTAGTTTTTTTATTCTAAATAAAGTTAAAATATACTTTAACCTTCATAAACACATTAAAAAAATATTTTATACATAGATATTATATTAGACATCTCAAATAAATAATTTAATAAATCAATAATAACTCATATAAAATATAACTATTAAGTTTTTTTTTCAAATATTTTGGTTCAGACTAAATTCTACTCAACCCTAGGCAACCACACCTGATTGCTTCCCGGTTGTCGATGGTTTTCTTTTTTCTATTTTACGTGAAAGGTCTATCTAGCCCATCTTTATGATCAGACAGTTAAGATAAACCCGAAGGGCGGGAATTTTTCCAATCCTCAGATATTTGAAATACTTAGGCTATGACGTGAATTATGTACACAACTTTACTGATGTTGATGATAAGGTAGCCCAAGTTGTTTTTACTTGTGATGTCAATCTTCAATGACTTTCTTACACAGAATTCTTTGGACGATTCTTTTTATAATTTATTTAACTTGATTAAGTTTTCATGAAGGTAGATTATTCATAAAGCTAATGAAATCAGGGAGGAACCTTTAACTCTAAGTCGTCGATTCTGTGAAGAGTTTCGTCTTGACATGGCTGCCTTACAATGTTTGCCTGTCAAGACGGAACCACATGTTTCTACCCACATAAATGAAGTTATATCTATGATAGAAGAGGTGCAATTTTTTCTTTCCTAGTCTTTGCTATTTTTTAGCGATTCTTAACCCCTGAATACAGAGTTTGAACCTGATGCTGCATATTTGATGCTATGTTTTTACTTCTTATGCTACTTCACCATTCATATTGTACTGCAAACATGGCTTCCCAATTTTGATGCTATACTGTAATTGTTCTTTGTATGACTTTTGATGTTGGTTTCCTGAGCAGATTGAGGATGAAGGCTTGCATAAGAGATTGAAGGAGATGTCTTTTTTTCTGTTGACAAGTTCCCTTAATATGGTCGTTTGTCTGGCAGAAAGCTGGAAGATAATAGAGCTGGTGAACGAGTTTTAGTTGACTCGAGAAAGAAGAATCCTGCTGATTTTGCTCTGTGGAAGGTGTGAATTGCCATTGCTACCAATTGTCTCTCGTGGCCACTGAAATAAGACACCGTTTTTGCACAAATGTTCCTGTTAATATATCATTATGGTTGTCATTTTTACCATAGGATATGTTTCCTTGTATGATTGTATCAATATTGTTTTTCAATTAAGGATATCATACCGTTGAAAAACTACGCCTCCTTGAAGCGCAGGCTGTTAGCAAGGAGAACCTTTTAATCTATTATCTAAACATCACTCTGCTTTGCTTAGTTTAGTCTTAATTTTGATGACAGTCTGCTAAGCCAGGTGAAATAAGCTGGGATAGCTGCCACTGGGGGCACGGTAGGCCTGGATGGCATATTGAATGTAGTGCAATGAGTAAACAACATCTGGGCCCTGCCTGCGACATTCATGGTGGTGGCCAGGATCTAATCTTTCCTCATCATGAAAATGAGATTGCTCAAAGCCAGGCTGCTTGTGCAGAGAGCAATATCAAATACTGGCTACATAATGGTTTTGTTAATGTTGACAACAACAAGATGTCAAAGTCGCTGGGGAACTTCTTTACCATTCGGGAGGTAAGCATGGTGACACGAAATTGTTTTTATGAAATTTCGTTAAGTGTATTATTGATTGAAGAAGCTGCACTCTAATCTTGATAAGAATTAGTAGTCCACTATTTTTTTGTGGCCAATTCACTGCTTCTGATGTGTTCATAGACATGGAAATCTTTGTGAAAAAATTTGAAGAATTGATTAGCCACTTGAGTACTATAACAATTTATTTTAGATAACATGTGTGGTGTCTTGACTTGATTAGATCTCAATTTATTTGATTTTTTACTATATATGTTCATATTGTAAGTGGTCTATTCCCATCATAGGAAACCATGTAATTCACTTTATCAGTGTGACCATGTGTTGGTAAGTCTATAATGGAAGACCTTTTATTGTACGTAACAAAATTTTGTTTACTTGGCTACTATTGGCAGATGCCTGCAAATCCCTTACGTTAAAGTGCTGGGGATTTTTTTTTATTGTGTTTCAACTTTTCTTACGTTGTAGTTGATTCTGCCCCACAATAATTTTGTGGGCCTCTTAATACTTAATTCAAAATTATAATTATTATTATTTATTATTAAAAAAATTGGACTATAATTCTACTTAAATTAGAATTGAAAATGATAATATATTTTAATACATTTATAATTACTTTAATACTTAATTAATTCTAAATTCCAATTATTATTTTTTATTACTTAGAAAGCATTGGACTATAATTCCACTTAAATTAGGAATTAAAAATGTTAATATATTTTAGTATTTCACAATTATACTATGAAATTAAATTTTATTACTTAATAATAGATACTTAATTTAGACTTTTACCGTTTTATTATATTTATTTACATATTGTTATTTATTACTAGAAAACTTAGAGTATAATTCTAATCAAATTTAAAATCTTTAAAATTAAATTCAATTTAGTTATTAATTTTTTTAATATTTGTATATAACTATTTTTTTGTTAAATATAAATAATATTTATTATTTTTATTTAAAAACAGTATCATAATAATTCTGAAATTAAATTTGTATATTCTTAATATATATTATTAATAAGCATTATATATACCATGCGCATCGTGCGGGTCTTTGGCTAGTTTTTACATAATTATTTACTTGACGCTATAATTCGAGGATTCTACACTTGGTTGGTTTCTTATTGATGCTTTAATAAAATAAAGTTTTAAGTCTATTACCTAGCTTCCACACTTTTTAATAATAATTTTCTGGAAGAATTTTGGTTATAGCATCTCACAAATTCTAGTTTCAATTGGTGGCTGCAATTTCTTTAAATTAAATATAGTGTGCTTGTCAGTTCTTTCTATGCTTCATCTTAAATTGCAGCAGTGCTTTTCTTATGATTTTGATCTTGTGTTTCATCTTAAATTGCAGAAGTGCCTTTCTTACGATTTTGATCTTGTCTTAACCATAGGTTATCGAACAATATCATCCATTGGCTTTGAGATATTTTTTGATGACTACAGATTACCGCTCACCTGTTAATTACTCAATTGATCAGCTGGAGCATGCATCAGATCGGCTTTTCTATATTTATCAGGTACATCTGTTTGAGCTCCCAGTGCTTTCTAATCTTTGTAACTTTGGTCGCTATTGAAAATTGAAACATGTCACTAAGCCATAGTATGCCTTATTTTTTAATTGATTTCAGAGTAGATAATCCTGTTTGAGCATTGGTCGTTCTTTAGTTGAACCTTTTTTTCTGTTTGAGGTTGGTTTTTAACATAATCACGCTTGCATACATTGGCTGATTGTGAGATGGTTTTATCTCGATTTAAATTAGGAGAACTATTTGGTAAAATTAAGGATGATGTCCAATTATCTCTTAAAAAATTTCGAGATGGGTTTGATAGTTGCATGGCAGACGATTTGCTGACTCCTCCGGTCCTTTCTTCTTTTTTGGATCTACTTAAACTGATAAACAATAACACCAGTTTGTTGAAGGTAAAGTTTTCTTCTATTTTGTTGTTAGTACCGAATATCATGTTTTGGACTGTGGAGTCTGTGGGCGTAAAGTATTTTAACTGTCGCTTTTGATGTCTTATAGAAGTAATCACAAAATATTCAGAAAAAATGGATTCAAGAGGTTTCTACCATGTATCACTAACCTCTTAATATCTCTATCAAATTACATCCTCTGGAGGATTAGTTCTCATACAGAAAAAATTACTTGATGCTTTGACCATCTTTAGATAACATCTTTTGTTTAACTATGTGGTTTAGTATTTAATATTGCAACTTGATTCTCCTTGTTTTCTGTGTCAGGTTCGTAAACAACAGCAGCAACAGAAAGTGGTTGTACAGAATCTTGTTGCTCTGGAAATGGAAATTAAAGATGTTTTGGAAATTCTTGGGCTTTTACCATATCCATCGACCCTGGAGGTATACTGTTTGAGCGCAATTGAGTCTGTCTTTAATAATATTATCTCCTTCCACTATATGAATCTTTTAGTTCGTCTATGTGCCATGTGAACTGTCTGCGATGCTTTATTTCTTAGCCTAGAGCCTTGCTATCATGGCAACTCATTGAATGGTTTTACTATTAGTATATGTTTAGATTAAGAATTTTGCACTTCTTTTGCTCTTTGCGGTTGTTTAGCTGTTTGATGAACTGACAGGCTCTTCAAGAGTTGAAAGCTAAGGCACTAACCAGAGCTGAACTATCAGAGGACGAAGTGCAAAAGCTAAATGAGGAAAGGGATTTAGCAAGAAAGAACAAAGACTTCAAAGTTTCAGACGAAATTAGAGCTAGACTAGATGAAGTTGGAATTAAATTGAAGGATAATAGTCCTGAAGGCACTGTCTGGAGACCTTCAATTCCTCCCAAGTACAACCAACATCAATCATCAGGAACAGCGGCTACAGATGCAAAATACTAGTTCGTTTTTATTCATGGCTCACAGCTTCTGCGCAGAGTATTTTTTCTTCTTCACCTAATATCGGAAGGGGTCTTCCCAACTCTAATGTCCATCTGATAGTATGTAACCTACCGAAAACCTATCATATGTTGCCACCATACCTCAGGCATTAACAGTATAAGTCAACCAGGCTGTATGGTTGTTAAAATTTCGATTTCGATTTTCTTATCAGACAAGCTGCTGCCCATTCATGAAACGATTGGGATATAGCCATTTTTGGGAGATCTGCTTAATTGTTCAACTTCAAGCGGTGCGATGCGGACGGTGGAACGATAGACGTGTATAGGATGTGTCATTTAGGGCTGAATGCGGTCATCTCATTTATTGATTTGATAAATATTCTGAATTAAATAAAATAATAAATAATAAATATTAGAAAAATGATAAAAAATTTCGGTTAATCAACTGACTTTAAATTTAAGCGCTGACGGTAGAAGAATCTATTGTAATCGATTTATTGATTAAATTAAATATTATTTAGTTATCTTATATAATTCATTTCTATTTTGAGATCAATTAATATTGAAATATTTAATTGTCAAAATATTGTCTGGATGAATTTATTTAATTTAGATTATTTATTTATTTATTTATTTGTAATGACAGATTATCATAATTTGGATGGTTTGATTTGAACATTTTATATTTTATGCTTTGATTTTTTAAACCATTGCACCCTTTGGTGTTTAAGTGGTGAAAATTTAACTATATATTGATCCTTTAATCGACATGAAAATGTAAAAAATTTTGTTAAACTTGGTTAATAGTTTTTTTTACTGTAATAATTTTAAAAATAATAAATGGTGATGTGAATATTATTAACATTTATACCCCTAGTTATTATTATATCTCTTGTGCAACAATAGTCCTCTTTAGGGTGTGCAACAATAGCCCCTTATAGGGTGCATAGGTGGCACGACCATAAATAGAGGTGCTCATTGAGCGAGTTGAGTTGAATTTTGCTCAGCTCAAACTTGGCTCGCTTGATTTCAAGTTTGAGTTGAGAGAATAGGTACTCGAGTCGAGTTTGATTAGCTTGATTTATATTTAATGATGCATGTTCTCATATAATTCATACTAAAAGTTAATTTATAATTGAAATATTTCAACCTTAATATAATTATACAAGAAGGATAATTTAATCAACCTTAATTTATAATTGAAATATTTCAACCTTAATATAATTGAAATATTTAATCATGCATGTTTCTATTTAAATTATTATCTTATAATGATATTATATAATTTGATTATATCTGTATGAAAAGTTTAAGGTAATTATGATAAACAATCTTATTCTTTATATAAAGTATCAATCTTCAAGTCAAGTCGAGGTGAGAAGATACAAGCTCAAGGTCAACCTATTTGATATCAAGTTAAGTTTCAAATTGGGTTTTTTTATTAAATTGAGTACCGAGCCAATCGAGTTTAATCAAAACTTTGAACAACCCTAACCACAAGCATTTTAGGAGCTAACAAAACAAGAAAAACATACATATTATATTATATATGATGGAGTAGGAACTCACTTGTAGACCATTAGATAAGATTCAATGGCGATGATAATTTTAATGTAAAGAACATCGCCACTATTGAACTTTATCCAATGCCTTATAAGTGGGTTCCTAAGTTTTCACGTTCCTACTCGATCATTTCTCTATATATCTATATAGTCTAATCAGGCAACTCATACTTGTTTTGGCCATTATATAAACCTCGAGATGCATATTTTATATCTCAAAATTAATTTAGTAGTTATTAATGCAATGAGGTGCCTGCAGGCCACTTATATTAGACTATATATGTATATATAGGAAAAGCTAGTTTCAAGTATAGTGTAGAAATAATTTTTACACTTATTTAAATTTGAGTCGTCCGATTACAAAGACGACTCATATTAAATTGGTTAAAAAAAATAGCGACCAATTCAGCCCTTGGGGGCCAAATCTAGCCAGATGCAGCTGGATCAACCCACCCTGAATAAAACCAGCCTTAAGCGGCTGCTGTCCAAGCCGGGACGTTGCCAACATTGATGGCTCAATAATTTTTTTAATTTAATCTAGGCCATCCTTGCGTCAAACAACCCAAACATAATGGGTGGACAGAGTACTCACTACAACATGAGTCAGAGTTACCAATATGTATATGTATGCTGTAGTGAGCCTGCTTATTTTTCTCTAAGCGGCATGCACTATAGTTTTTTTTATTATATTACTCATTTAAAATTATGTCCACATACAATTAAGAGGTTTGATTAAGGCAAACTAATATTTAGAAATTAATGAAAATCAATCTTAAGCTTTTCATTGATCTCATAGATAATTAACAAAAAAAATTATAAAGGGCATACCTTTTTTTTTTGTGAGCCTCACACTCTCTAGTGTTAAAGTTATTTAGTTATAATAAGATATATGTAAATAATATAAAAATTATAAATGGTCAACCTTATTAAAAATAATAATATATATAATATATTTTTAAGAAAAAATAATACATGCTTATTATATTTGTATTAAAATTAATTTGATCATCATCCGTATAGATGATTCACTTTAAATTAATCATAGCTATTATTTTATATTTTTACTTAAATATAATTATATTTAACTAAAATACAAAATGATTAGTTTAATATTTTATAATCCCCCGTAAAGAGCAGTTGTGCTTCCCGCGCAACGTAGAGCATTGACGAAGGAAGAGGGATGGTGGAGGCGAGGAGCTTGTGGAAGGCAGAGGTCCCTCCTTCTCTCATCCTCCATCCTTCCCCCGGCAGCCTCCAATCTACTCGCCTCGCCCTCACTGTAATTTTTTTCTCTTTTTTTTCAAGATTTAGGCATTCGTGGGAGAAGACTTCTTTCTCTCTTCCTCTCTCACGGTGTTGACTGCTCTTACACCTACTCTGTTTTGAAATTTCCCCTCTTTGAGCAGGTTGGCGACGATGATTCGTCTTGTTACGTATATATTGCATCTGGGTGTCAAGTTTATAGAGTCGAGGTGAAGTATCCCAACGTGATCCATGCCATCTGTTTGATAAAATGCCGACTTTTGGGTTATTCTAGGTCGACTTGATCTGTTATGTCATATGATGATTGTTTCTCAGTTAATACATCCCTTTGAGCAAATGTAACGTGTTGGGTGTGGCATTTTCTTGTTTATTCGAGCTCATCTTATTTTCCAACCTAACTTGGTGTTGTGGAGTGTCATTGAAACTTGAAAGTATGTTTTATGGAACTTTCAGATGTCAATTGTAGAATCTGTTGTTATGAAGGGAAAAGAGAGCCTCTTGATCCCGATACACGCTGAGGTGTAACATTCACAGTTGATTGTTGAAAACGTCATTTTTATGTTGTTTTCTAGTTTCTAATATATGCTTTGTTCGTTCTTTGAAGATTGTAGAATCCTCGGTGCTTCACCGCTGTCCCCACCGCCATGAGATTCAGAGTATTGTATTGGCTGAAACTGATTGTAAGAAAATACACACGTTCATAATCTGTTTTTCCAAGTATTTTTTTGTTGATACTAAGAAATTGGTCAGAAAATTTTTTTGGGCGGCTGGGGATGGTCCTTTTGACCACAATGTGGATTTTTAGTACTTCTAAAAAGAAGTAATTTTAGAAAATTAGAGAGAACTCTACAGGTGAAGGTGATGAGAAATTAATAAATAGTTGCAATACCTTCTGATTTTGGATGTCTCAAACCCTTTTGGAAAAAACAAGTTTTCCAAAATGTTTTGAAGTCCCACACGTGCTGTTTTTTGTCTTACTCGTGAAAAGCCTGGTGTAAGGGTTCCGGGTTGCTCATTTGTGTATTGTTGTGTGGTTTTTCAGTTGATGCAGGTGTAGTTCTGGGAACAGTGGACGCATATGGCCACCTTATAGTTAGTCATCTGGATTCAAGAGGCCAAGGTTTCATATGTTTGCAACCCTCTCTTTTTTTAGGTGTTTTAGAAAGAGCCATATGGAATTGGTATTTGATTCTTTTGACTTATTGGAAGGTTCAGTTATAAATCTGCACTGAAAGATGAACATTTCAGATGTTGACAGGCCTACTTATTCGGTATTACCTCAGGGTTCAGGTGTGGGGGAGGGTAGCTGGGCTGGGTTGAGCTTCAGTCCAATTAATTGGCCAATGGTAGGGTGTTATTATCTATATTTATCTAGCTTTATGTATATCCCCTTTAGAATCAATCATTTAGAAAATAGCTTGAAGAAGTTACCTACTTTTCGAGGATCAAGATGATTGTCATAGACATTGATTTTAGGGTGTGCATATGTGCGTTATTATTTTAGACGACATATATTTGCCTTTATTTAGGGAATTTTAGTTTCAGAATTTTGCAAATGATTTGCTTGTTGTCCTCGTGCAGATTTAAACTGATGCTCTGGTTTTTCTTTCTAGAGCTTTGAAATGACCATGTGGGTGTTGTGTTTTAGGTGGCAGTTGCTCATGGTTTCTGTAAAAGTGTAGATATATATGATCAAGATATTCCTATTCGGAGTTTACGGACGTAAGTATGTTATATCAAGCTGAGCATCTTTTTATCATGATATTAGTGGTCATGAAGGGGCTTTTGGTTTCTTCATTATTGCTCCATAGCTGATTTCGTTTGAAAGCAAAATTGTGTTGTAGAAACTGGGAAATATGGGAATTTTGAGCAGGTTCTTTTGTAAGTTTTGCTCAAGATGTCAATGTAATTAAGCAGGGTTTAATAACATACACAATGTATGTTATTTATGTTTTCCCTTGTTTCTAAGTTTCGTAGAGCTCCATGGATATATGATTTTGATTATTGCAATATTTACACGATGACCTCAAAATTACTACCAGTTAATGTGCTATAGTAGAGGATCAACAACATGGCCTTTGTATTATCTGTTGGTATCATAGTGAATTGTTGACAAATAGATAACTACCTTACATTTCTACAACTTGACCTTGGAGATATTTATTGCAGATTGTGGTATCCTTCTTCGTTGTGCTTTTTACATGGTTCATTTCCTGAATTTGATAGTTCTTCAATAATAGCTGTTACAGAAGGTTGTCAGGTAAAATTAGAATAGGTTTTAAGGCACTCACTTGCATGCTGAAAGTTCAGATGTATGTTCTCATCTTACTGTTCCCACTTATTTTAAGTTGACAATATGGGATTTGAGAACATATCATAATGGTGGGTGTGTGCAACGAATCTGTGGGTTTCTTGGAGACCCATTTTATGCTGTTTGCTGTTCCTCCACTGGAAATGTAGCAGTCGGTGGATCAGATCGTACTATAACTGTTTATGATCCTCGAAGGTTGGCTATGACCCTTTTTTATGTCAATAACTTTATTATCTGCCATTGTTTTCTTTTAATTTATACAGAAAAAAACTTAGTTTTTATTCTACAATTCCTGGATTTTTTTAATCTTGAAAAGCAACTAAATTTTTTTTTCATTTTTATCTCAATGGCAGATGGTCTGCTGTATCACGATGGGTCAATTGTTCAAAATATGAGGTTAGGCTTTGATACTGGAAACTGTTCAAAAATTTTCATCCTATAGTAGGGAGTCTAATCATTATCAACTGTTGGGTGGATAAGAAGAAGTAATGCTATATTTAAATGATAAATTCGATTGCTTATGCCCTTTGGTGAATTCTATGTTACTGATTTTAACTCTTTCAATCATGCAGATTACCGGTCTTTCTTTCTCCTCGATCAATCCTGACTATGTCTATATACAGGGTGTTGATTGTGAGGTACTGCTATAATGTCTTGAATATGACGATGTTTAAAAACTGAAGTAACCCTCATGGATTTTTACTCATCTATTTGTTAACTAGACATAAATTACCTTATGAACCTTTGTGTTAGTGCCGGTAAACTCTAGCATAGGGAAGGTTTTGTATTATAAAATTTTGGAAATGTCCTATGTTGCTTTTCAGGTGTTTTGTGGAAATTGGAGAGACACTAACAAGGCATTTTCATTTAGAGGCGACTCCAACTGGCTTGGATTTAGCAAGGTATTATTCCAATGCAAACCATGGCTTGTTCAAAAACATTTTCATAGTTGATAATTGCTGTTTTAACTCTGAAAGTAAGTTGGCTACTATTTCTTCTCTGCAGTCCCATACTGGGGACGTTTTGGGTGGATGGTGCGATTCTGGTAGCATCTTTGTGGCCAATGTGGTTGGGGAGCAGCAGTAGAAGTGCTTATTACACCATTAAAGTTGCAACTTGTAACTATGGAATCAGCCACCGACTCTGATTGCTTGCCGGATGATTTTCTTCTTCCATCTTCCACATCAATGGGGGCACGGATCCACATTTACTGTAAGGGACTGTCTGGCAAAAGTATGAAATCTAGAAGCCTTTGCATGTGTAATGGAGATGATGGCGAAGAGTATAATCAACTTGGAGATTCTTGGGACCCAGCTTCTCTTGGCAGCACGTTGTCTTTACTACTAGTCGAGACTTCGTTTGAAGAGGCATGTTAGCAAAGTAGCTTTTCAAAGTAATCCATTTTAGTTCCCATTAGTGACAGAATCGAAGTGTTCTCTTTTTATTCGTAAGAAAGGGCTATGTTTATTTTTCGCATTGTAGTGCATGGATTCAGTCCAAGGGCCCCCTCCCCCCCCGGACCACACCTGACCCCTGCCTCTGCCTCCACCCAACCCCAGCAGTTGCCCCCTGCCACCGCAGACCCCCACCTCCTACCCCCGGCCCGCCACCCCCCTCCCCTTGCCATTGCCCCTGGCCACCAACCCCCCCCCCTGTCGACGGCCCCTTGCCACCGGCCCTCCCCTCTCCTACCGCAGCCCACCTCCCCCTTAACATGCCTTGCATACATGGTAAATTTTTCTTTTTAACTAGCATTTATAATCAACTAATTAAATTAAACAATGAATTCACAAAACAATGAAGAATTTTTTTTTTTTGAGGACATAATGGTGGCCTTAATTTCTTATGCTTATATTTCTATTAGTATAGAAAAATATATTTTCAGGTCAAAAATATTTGTGAGTGTAGTCGAGGAGGTTAGATTTGTATCTGTCAGCCAAGAACAAATCCAGTCGAAGACGAGCATTCAGGTAAAAGTTAAGCCTTTGAAAATACTTTAACTAAATTAAACTTTGTTTATTGCAACTATTTTAGTTGAAAATAATCTTAGTTTTTTTAATTTTTGTATTTTTAAGAATAGACAATCTTCGAGATAACGGATCTGATGAAGAAGAATTTGGCCAACATATTACAACAGTCTATCCTAGTATAGAAGATGAGTTTAAATTGAAGGTTGGAATAAAATTTGATTATTTAGACGGTGCACTCAACTTTTACAGTAATTATTCAAAAATGGCTGGATTTAGTGTATGTAAACATAGTACAAATTATCATAAGAGAATAAAAGAGTTATGATTTCAAATATTTGTGTGTTCTAAAGAAAGACATAAAAAAAGATGAGGCACAAAGAGAAATACCCCACAAAGGAAAAAAGAGAAGTCATCCTATATTTAGAGCAAATTGTCATGCACACATTAGGGTAACTAAAAATATAGAGGGTACATGAAAAATCATGCATTTAAAGAAAGACAGTCATGCAGACTATTAAAAATTCAATTTCTCAGATCACATAGGCATGTTACAAGTGTGCACCAAAATTTGATCGACACATTTGGAGAAGCTAACATAAAAACTTCTCAACTAATGTCTATAGTAGAAATTGAAGCAGTTGAGGCTGAAAATATTGGTTGTACAGAGAAAGATATTAGAAATATCCAGACAAAAAGTAAAGAAAAGATAAAAGAAATAAATGCCCAATTATTGTTGGAATATTTTGAGGAAATGAAAGAGATAAATGACTTCTTTTATTCCCATGAAGTAGATGATGAGGGTAGATTGAAACAATGTTTTTGGGTGGATGGAATTGCAAGAAATAATTATCAACTTTTCTCATATGTGATGATTTTTTATACAATATATGATACAAATAAATATGCACTTGTTTTTGTACCATTCACCGGATTAAACCATCACATGCAAACTATTATATTTGGATATGTTTTTTTGTGTAATGAGAAAGCTGAGTCTTTTATGTGGTTTTTTGAAACATTTTTTAAATGAATAAATGGAAAACAACCAGGGGCAATTGTTACGGATCAAAATCCTATAATAGAGAAAGCAATTAAAGTGATATTTCTTTCAACATATCATTGTCTTTGCATTTGGCATATCCTTAAGAAGGAGAGTGAAAAATTAAGTGCAATTACTCACAGAATGGAGTTTTACGAGCCATTCCATAGTTTAATTTATGGTGCCATAAACAAAGAAGAATTTGAATCACAATGGAGTGTAATAATGAAAGATAATTGTTTGGAGGAAAATAAGTGGTTATATGCAATTCGTCATGTGGGTGCCTGTGTATAGTAAAGGCATATTTTTAGTTGGTATAAGAAGTTTACAATGAAGTGAATCTCAAAACTCATTTTATTCAAGGTATGTGAACAAAAAAATAGCTTTATTGAGTTTATAAATATATTTGAGAGAGCTATCAAAACAAAGAGGTTGAACAATATAAAAGAATCTTATGAAAACTTATATAAAAACCTCAAATTAGTCACTTCATTCAAGATGGAATCTAAGATGACAAAAGTTTATACTTGAAAATTGTTTTATAAGTTTCAAGAAGAATTACAATATAATTTGGTTTGTTACTCATCTCATAAGAAATTAGATAAGGAGGATGTTGAACAATATGATGTAGCATGTTGCAGAAATAATAAAGAGTTGGTTGCACATGCTACTTACAAGTGAGTTGATAGTAGATGCATATGTAGTTGTTAACTTTTAAAAAGTGAAGGTATTCCATGTAGGCATTTGCTGTATGTACTGAGATTGATTGAGGGGGATATTTTTCCTGAACTCTATATTATGAAGAGATGGACACTTAAAATAACAAAGGAAGTTATTTTTTATAGGGATGGAGTAGAACTTTGTGGTGATTGCAACAAAACTTTATTCTCTAATTTGGGAGAATTGCACGGTATATTTTATCAATTGGCCAAAAACGTATATTCATCATTTGAGAAATTTGACCTCGCCAAGCAAAAACTTTTAGAGATAGAGAAATTGGTAGATGATCCACATCATGGAATACAAGTCTAGCATGGAATACAAGTACATCTACCGGCACAATCAAAGACAGAAGGAAGTGGTAAAAGATGGAAGAGTGGTAAAGAACTTGTAATAGACCATATGGTAAAAGATAGCTTATGCTATGGTTGCAATTAATGGAGAGTTGGGTACGATAAGTGCACTTGCCCCGCAATTGTAGCACATCGGTAATGTTGCCTACCACAACCCTTGTTTTTATCTTTGTTATATATAATTTATGTGATTATTTGCTATATTTTGTTTTTAAATATGTAGGCAACAAAATGTTCTATCTGAAAATAGAGTCATGGCATTTATTCAGGGGCATCAATGCGGTGATGGTAAATTTCAAAATAGTGATGCAGAACAACTATAATAGCTCCGAATTTGGAAAGATTGTATAATGTTAGTGATTTGTAACTTGTTTCCATGAATTATTATTGACTTTAATCGAACTTGACAAATTTTTAACTTGTAAGTTTGTGCTTTTATTCATTATGTGGAAGAAAGTTAAATTAGATGGCTCTCATGTGTTTTGATGTGTTGTCAACTTCATCAACATAATTTATTTTTTGAATTTATTTCATAATAATGACTCGAGTAGGGAACGAGTCAAGTTTTTATTATAATTTTTTTTAATTTATTTCATAATATTTACTCGAGTCAGGAAGTCAAGTTTTATTACAAAATCATTTTACTTTTTAAAATTTATTTTGTAATATTGGCTTGAGTCAAGAGCGAGTCTAGTTTTTATTTTTTGATATTTTATTTTTAATATTTTTTTTAAATTGATCGAGTCAATAAAATTTATTTTTTAAATTTATTTCGTAATAATGACTCGAATCGGGAGCGAGCTAAGTTTTTATTACAAAATTTTTAAAAAAACTATTATGTAATATTGACTCTAGTCGGGGGCGAGTCTAGCTTTTATTTTATGATATCTTATTTTTAATATTTTTTAAAAATTGACTCGTGTCAATAAAAATTTATTTCGTAATAATGACTCGCATCGGGAGCGAGTCAATTTTTTATTATGAAATTTTTTTAAAATTTATTTTGTAATATTTACTCGAGTCGAGAAAAAGTCAAGTTTTATTACAAAAGGAGCACATAATGCGCTGCCATATATATATATATATATATATATATATATATATATATATATATATATATAAAATTGCTATGGTGCGCTGCCATCTTTTGGCAGCGCACCATGCACTGCAATGGCCGTTGGATCGCGATCCAACGGCCCAAATTACTTTGCCAAAAACCCTCCCCACACCCTCCGCCGCCCGCCGCTGCCGTCCGGCCGAGCCCCGCCGCGGCCCACGCGACCGACCCCCGCCGCAGCCCCGCCGGCATCCTCGGCCACCCCTCGGCGGCGGCCCCCTCCTCCGCCCTCGGCCACCTCGGTCCACCGCCCTCCCGCCCCTACACCCTGCCCGCCGCTCCCCCCCTCCCCCCCGGGCGGGGGTGGTGGCCGACGCGATGGCGGTGGCGGGGGAGGTGGCCGAGGGGGGGGGACGGCGGGCACGGGTGTAGGGGCGGGAGGGCGGTGGACCGAGGTGGCGGAGGGCGGAGGAGGGGGCCGCCGCCGAGGGGTGGCCGGGGATGCCGGCGGGGGCTGCGGCGGGGTCGGCCGCATGGGCCGCGGCGGGGCTCGGCCGGACGGCAGCGGCGGGCGGCGGAGGGTGGGGGGAGGGTTTTTGGCAAAGTGATCTGGGCCGTTGGATCGCGATCCAACGGCCCAGATTTGCAGTGCATGGTGCGCTGCCAAAAGATGGCAACGCACCATAGCATTACTATATATATATATATATATATATAGACGTACTACAGTGCACTGCATGAAAATGCAGCGCACTGCCGCGTAATAAATCTGGGCCGTTGGATGAAAATCCAACGGCCCGGATATAATTTGGATGAAACCCTCTCCTCCTCCCCCTGTTCACGCCGCCCCGCCCCCCTGCCGGCCCCGTCCCGCCCGCCTCCGTCCGCAGCCCTCCCCTGCCCTGGTTCCCCCGCCCCGTCCGCCGCCGCGCCCCCCGCCCGCAGCCTGCCCCCGACCTCCCCTGTTTCCCCTGCCCCCTCCGCCGCCGCCCCTTCGGCCGCCTCGCCCCCGCCCGACCCCTGCCCGCAGCCCTCCCCCCCACCCCCACCCGGTTCCCGCCGCCCCCCCCCCCCCGCCGCCTGTTTCGCCCCACCCCCGCCGCGGCCCCGCTCGCCCCTGCCCTGTTTCCGCCACCCTCCCTGGCCGCCCGTTTCGCCCCCACCCCCGCCGCCGCCCCGCCCGTCGACCGAGCTCCTCCCCGCCGTCTGCTGCCCTGGCCACCTCCACGCCGGTGTCACTGCATCACCGCCGGCGGTGGCGCGACGGGGAACGGAGGAGCGATGGCAATTTCGTAATAAAAATTTGACTCGTTCCCGACTCGAGTCAAATTTATGAAATAAATTTTAAAAATAAAATATAATAAAATAAAAACTTGACTCGCTCCTTAATCGAGTCAATTTTATGAAATAAAATTTTAAAATAAAATAACATAAAATAAAAATTTGAATTGCTCCCCGCCGACGCCGCCGCTTGCCGATCGCCTCCCTGCCGCTACCCACACCCTGCCCCCGTCCCCCCACACCCGCTGCCCCCATGCCCTCCACCGGCCCAGGCCCCCTGCCTCGCCTTCTACCGCCCCTTGACCCCCTCTCCGCCCGTTACGAAATAAATTAAAAAAATAAAATTTTTTTATAATAAAAACTTGACTCGATTTCGCACGGGATCGAGTCAATATTATGAAATAAATTTAAAAATAAAATAAAATAATTTTGTAATAAAACTTGACTCGATCCTGCACGAGATTGAGTCAATATTACGAAATAAATTTTAGAAAATAAAATAATTTTGTAATAAAAATTTTATTGGTCCCACATGAGACCGGCGCCATGTATTTTCCCAGCAGGCCCATCCAGCCCTGAGGCGGCGACAAAAAAATTAAATAAAATAATTTCTTAATAAAAACTTTATTCGATCCCGACTCGAGTTAAAATAATTTATTACGGAATTATTTTATTTTTTTAAAATTTATTTTGTAATAAAAATTTATTCGGTAATAAATTTATTTTGTAATAAAAACTTGACTCGGTCCCGCACATGATCGAGTCAGGTTTTTATTACAAAATTATTTTATATTTTTTAAATTTATTTCATATTATTGACTCGAGTCAGATCGAATTAAGTTTTTATTATGAAATTATTTTATCTTTTTAAATTCATTTTGTAATAAATTTATTTGGTGACGGAGTTAAGTTTTTTTAAAAAATTTATTTTATAATATTAACTTGATAGGAGTCGAGATCAAGTCAAGTTTTTTATGAAATTATTTTATTTTTCTAAAAAATTATTTTGTAATATTAACTCGAGTCAGGACAGAGGAAAGTTTTTATTACGAAATTATTTTATTTTTTTAATATTTATTTCGTAATAAAAACTTACTCGAGTCGGGATCGAGTCAAATTTTTATTACGAAACTACCCTCCCCTGTTTATATCCCCCCTTCCGTTTTGCCGCGCCACCCCACCGCCGGCGACCTCGCCGCCGGCTGCCAGCGGGCGAGGGGTGGGCTGCGCCGCGGGGGTGGGGCCGCGGTTGCTGGCAGGGGCAGGGGGCACCGCGGCTTTGGGCAAGGGGTGCTCGCGCACCGGGCGGGGGCAGGGGAGCAGCGGCTCACCCAGACTGGGGGGGTGTGGGGGTGAGGGGGAACGCGGGGGGGGGGGGGGGCCTGTGCCGCGGGGGTGGGGCCGCGGTTGCCGGCGGGGGGGGGGGCACCGCGGCTTTGGGCAGGGGCAGGGGGGGTGCTCGGCACCAGGCAGTGGCAGGGGAGCAGCGGCTCGCCCGGACGGGGGGTGGGGGTGAGGGGGAACGTGGGGGGGGGGCTCGCTGCCGGGCGGGGCAGGGGCCGAAGGTTGCAGCCCAGGGTGGGCGCCGCGGCTGCGGGCTGGAGCGTTCGGGGACCGCTGCTGCGGGCGGCGCCAGGGCGGCGGGGGGCGAGGGCGGGGGTGGGGCGGGGCCGGGAGTGGGGTGAGGGTGGGGGGCGGCGGAATCCGGCGGCGGTGGGAAGGAAGCGGACGCAAGAAAAATGTAAGAGGGGTGAAAAACATGAAAACAGATCTGGGCCGTTGGATTTTCATCCAACGGCCCAGAATAAAAATGCTGCCAATACGCTGCATTTTGATGCAGCGTATGGTAGCATATATATATATATATATATATATTAGTTAGATTGAAAAGAGCCGTTTGATTTTTCAGGTTTACAATTTGGCGATTTGATGGAAGGCATGGATGGGAAGTTGGCGTCTTGGCCTCCCGTGTGGACTGCGGGGAATTTGAATTTATTTTTCTTTGCTTGAAAAATCATTTTTCTAGAGAACTCCCAAAACCCATTTGGAATGAGATGCAGAGAGATGAAAACAAAAAAAGGCAAAAGTATAGTAGGAGGCTTTGAATATTGTTGCCTCGGACGGAGAGGGATTGCTGTTAAATTGCCACGAAACCGAAGCCCGTCGGGTCGGGTTGGAACTTGGAACCACCGCAGCGCGGACCCGCACATTCCCGATTCCCAGCCCACCTTTTAACTTTCCCAAAACACCCCTCATTCTAGATTAACCCTAAATTTTCTCCAACGCGGGCCCCGCCCGGCCAAATGTGTCCATTAAACACACCCATGGCCGCCGCCGCCTGCTTCGCCGCTCTCATCTCGCCTCGCCTTGGCCCCCTCCCTCTCCCGGGGATTCACCCTCGAAAGAGTACCCTATGTTAGCTCATTTCATTTTTCATGGGCGAGTGTACATGTGTATGCTTTTCTTATTCGCTATTCTCCTTTGTTGAGATAGATTCATGGCTGGTTATTAGACTCTCAGCCAGATGATGATGGTGATGATGGTGACGGTGATGGTGATGTTGTTGTTTTGTTAATGGGTGGGGATTGGATTGGACTTTGGACGTCTTAGTTAGGGTTATTGCATCATCGACAATCGTGGCTTTCTGATTCGCGTCGACTTGCTTCTTTTGTCCCTAAAATGCCAGCGACGGATTACCAGGGTTCGTCTTCATTGGCTCGCTCTCTTCTCAGCCTCCGCCGCGACCCCATCCTCGCCATGGACGCCGCCGCCGAGGCCTCCACCGGCGGGGAGCCCAGCTCGCAGCTGGACGTCTTCCAGCGGCAGGTCTTCGACCAATTCCATGCCCTCGCCGCCGCCTCCACCGACGAGCTCCTCTCCCTCCCCTGGCTCCGCCGTCTCCTCGACGCATTCCTCTGCTGCCAGGAGGAGTTCCGCATCATCCTCTTCAATTCCCGACCTGCCGTATCCCGCCCCCGCTCGACCGGCTTGTTGCCGACTTCTTCGACCGGAGCGTCAAGGGTTTGGACGTCTGCAACGCCATCAGGGACGGGGTGGAGCAGATCCGCCAGTGGCGGCGCCATCTCGAGATCGTGGCGTGCGCGCTTGGCGACTCCCGGCGGCGGTCGCTCGGCGAGGGCCACTTCCGCCGCGCGAAGAAGGCACTCGTCGATCTGTCCGTCTCGATGCTCGACGACAAGGACTCCGGTGGGGCGCTCGCCCCCGCAACCGCTCCTTCGGCCGTCACGCGAATTCCGCCGCCGCCGCCGGGAGAGACCCGCGGTCTGGTCCTTTTAGGTCTCTCTCGTGGAGTGTCTCGCGGAATTGGTCGGCGGCGAAGCAGCTCCAAGCGATAGGGAGCAACATCACCGCGCCCCGTAACAACGAGCTGTCGGCGACGGGGGATTGGCGATCCCCGTTTATACCATGAGTTCGGTTCTTCTCTTTGTGGTGTGGGCGATGGTGGCGGCCATCCCTTGCCAAGATCGCGGGTTGCAGGTCCACTTCTCGATCCCGCGCCACTTCTTGTGGGGGCATTCCATTCAGCTGCTGCACGAGAGGATCATGGAGGAGTCGAAGAAGAGGGAGAGGAAGGGCTCGTGTGGGCTGCTCAGAGAGATTTACCAGATTGAGAAATGCACCCGTCGCATGACGGAGCTGGCCGACTCTGTGCACTTCCCTCTCTCGGAGGAGAAGGAGATGGAGGTGAGGCAAGCAGTTGAGGAGGTAAAGGAGCTGCTTGAAAGGCTCAATGAGGGTTTAGACCTGTTCGAACGCCAAGTGAGAGGTGTTCCACAGAATTGTGAGGAGCCGGACAGAGGGTCTTGATTTCTTGGGTCATCCCGAATGAGGTACTACTACTAGCGGCGATTTACTTGTTTGGATCTGGTGTATATTGCTTTTATGCTGAAGGTATACAACTTGTCTGTATTTATTATATCCCCGAGGAGGAAATTTGGTTGTCTTTTAGTCAGGAGAATACGGGCGATATACATCTCTGAAGAATATAAGAAAAAGAAGATGATTGGAAATGGTAATGTCTTGGTCGACGATTAGGCTTAAAGATGGATGGTAGTTATCGTGTCATCTTCGAGCTGTATTGGAGAAAGGTGAGGGCTTGATTGTGGCTGAGTCCTTGATTTTGCGTCCATGGTGTTTTGTCTTGCTTGTCCTCTGGTCATGATCTCATGTCGTGCTTAATGTTACATTCATTAATGGTTTTTCCTTGATAATATCCCTCGTTTTAATTTTCTGTGTTCATATGAGTTCTTTTACTTTTGGCAAGTTGTTGGCACATGGTTTTGCTACTAGTTTCAGACTTTCAGTTCTTTATCATTCTAGCCGAGCAAGAGAAGAAACTGGGAGTAAAATGCGTCCGAATTGTGCATTTTGCTGTGTGCAAATTGAAGCTGAACAACCGTCGGTTCAGATTAAGGAAGCCTTGTTGACTCACTGACGAGCTTTAGCCTGGTGATTATGGCATGATTATTTGAATGACAGAAATTTGATAAATTATATCAATGCTACCTTTGTAACGGCTCATCTGTATTGTCGAACAGGTGGATCCTGGCCATGAATACATCAGTTGCGACGAGTAAATGTATGGTCTCTATTGATGTATGCAATGCCTCTGTAACAGACTTGGTTAAAATTAAGTTAATGTAGGCTCATCTGTATTGTCATGTCCCTTCATATTTTGCGTAGTTAAATACTGCACAAACCATGATCTTCCCAATCCGAAGTTTTTAACAGATAAATTTCTGCTCGCGGGTGTTAATGTGTATTGAAGGCTACCCATTTTCTCCAATAACTTTCTTAAAAGATGGTTTAATTCCGATGCTTTGCAGTTATCAACCTGGGTGGTTGTCTCAGTTGCTTCCATACTTTGGCCTTGATACAACCCCTTCTAATATTTTTTTGTTAAAAAGAACTTTGATTTGCAAAATTTTTATTATGGTTATGGACTTTGTTCTGGTATTTTGGTTGATAGTTGCGCTATTTTGGATCGTCGTGGATTGCAATTCTTATTTTAGCATAAAGCACTTTCTTCAAATTGCAATTCTTATTTTATTTTGCTAGCTATGTCATTGATAATAATGTAAATTTGAGAGGAAACAGTCATCTGGGTTGCCATTTTCTTTATGTTGTGATAGAGGTACGGGCGTAACATAACATTTTGGTATTCACATGTAACAAAGGTTTCTAGTTTTTATGTTGGATAAGTACACGCCGAAAACTGGAGTTCGTACTATGGGCCTTGCAAATGCTCTGTAATAAGATTTGCTTCGTTATATATTTGTTTCTACGAACAATTGCTAACCATCACCTTTTGACTTCCTTTCGGATGATGGAAAGCGTTTTGTCTGTGTTCATGTGTTTGACCTAGCAATTTTATAGCCAAAAGTCATTACGAATCCTTTCACGGACGATCGAAGCGCGGACTAGCACATGTATTGGAGTGAGGCGTTACTAGAAGGGCCAATTATTATGCCCAATAGAGAAAGCTTTCCGTATTTTAATTTTTATTCTCAGGACTTTTTTCTTATAATTGTCGTCCATTACACATTTGTGGCATTTATTCATATAGCATATCCATATTTCGTGAGTTGTGAACTCTGTTCTTGTTTAAAGCATTTTAATTTGTCCACCTTGAAATGCTTCACATTATTCTTCCCGTAACTGTACGGCTTGTAGTTAAAGTCATTTTTTGCTTTTTGAGTATTATCAGTTCGTGGTTTTTTATTCTCGACGACTAATTGACAGGTGCTTCTGAGTTATAAATTTAGTTTTCTTTTCTTTACAAGTGTATATTAGCGAGGATGTGATCACTAGTTTCCATTTCTATCGTCATAATCATTGGTTGGCAATTGTGAGGCTCTTTTACAGGGATGTTATTGAGAAAGTTTGGAAGAGCAGTGCTGTTGATTTCGATGCCCCGTGACGTAGTTCGCAATCTGCTGGCCTGGCTCTTGAGAAGTCTGAATTGATATTGCATATCTCTGTGAGGATTATCTTGGAAACTCTTAGTTTACAGTCTGTTGCCATCCAATGTTTGGATTCCCACCCTCGGTATCCAGCTGGGCCACTGCATAAAGGTCGTCCAACCGCAGAAGTCATTACAAATTTGTAAAAAATCTAGGGCTCTCTAAATCATTTTTATGCTGGATTTTAGTATAGATTATACATTGATTAGCCTATGTCATTTATCTAATTTGAGGCATAAAAAAATTATAATTATTATTGGCCACTTCACATGCATTGCTAAGGCGGGGATGATCTTAATCTAGTATTCTCCTTAATCGCTTTTATTTATTTTTTGTATTTTATGAAATCTTCTGGTCCGGCATATATGTATATTATATATATACCCACACGTCCTGAAAGGTCTCTCTATTTTTAGTATATATACCCACACGAACAGTGTCAAATGGAGGGAGCCAGGGAGGCGAACGGTGAATGCATTTTTCATTGAAATGAAAGGAATCTAAAAATGATTTTATTATTATTTGACTCTGTGCATGTCGGCGACGGATCGCTGTCGCGTATAATATCTTTTTCGCCAGGTCGAGGAGGCGAGCGGTGGTGAGGCTTTCTAGTATTCGGTAATATTTTAGAGTACAAGTTGCAGCAGATGTGCGTTGGCCCCTTTACTTGTTGCTTCGATACCAGGTCACTGAATTGTCACTTGCCCGGCCCTGTTTAATGTGCATGTCACATTATCTTCATTTTGATTGACCTGTTCTTTATCAGCGTCCACGACTATCTGGACTGTGGGGCTGCCTAGGCTCTTCACCTTGAGCTCACAAGCCTCGCAAATACCAGTAACCAGCTATGAGTCTGGTCAATTCGGGTTGATAGGTACATAGTGGCTGATGTTCTGTCGTACACTCAGGGCAATAGGTTCCACTAAATATGGGCGGGCGATGGAAAAGCTATCATTTATAGTTTGGGATGTGTTCCTTCCATCCCAGCAGGCTGGAATAGTAAATCACTATCGAGTTTGAATGGAGTCGCGAGGTGTGAGGGCAGCAAGCAGTTCAGGAGAGACACTCACACTCCTCTCGCGTGTTACGTAAACGACGTTGTTTTGGTGAAGGTCTCATTCAAGGCATGCCCTCTGGATCATTTTAAGAATGCTTCAAATCATAATCAATCATGCATGGAACTGCATTTATTTTGAAAGCTGTAATACTAATTACCAAGTCTTAGTCAAGTTAGTTAGCTTGGAAAAGATTAGTCTGAGTCAAGTTAGTGGGTTATGTACTTTGGACAAATTTTAAGTTTGGTAATGATGCAATAGTACTTGAAGTGGATTCGAATTTGATTGTCAATGGCTATTCAGACTGTTCATCTCCGAGATGTTTTGGACCTTAAATATAATGGTAATGAACCCTGTCATTAATTAAGGGTAATATGGGCTTGTTTTGCATTCTTTTGACGTTTGAAATTCTGGGAGAAGGTTGGTTAATTAATAGTAATTAAGTAATGGCTAGTTAAGACAGTTTTTTTGTTTGCCCGCTCGTGTATATGGGCTATTTGCCAATTATCAGTCTTGCTGCTTATGCTCTGTATGCTTGATGCTAGGACTTTTTCCTTTAAATTCCGAACTTCCATCATTTTTTTCCTTTTAGGTAAAGTAACTCTCATCAATTTTTTCTCAACGCAAGGATTCGTTAGAAAAAAGAGGAGGCGTGCTTCAGAAGAGCTCAACTCACCGACGTGTTGTGTCACTGGCATTTCTTCAGGCTTCTAAGGAGGTGAAGGACTATCGTTATCAGGGTCATCAACAACGCCGAGCCTACCCATAAACAAGGTCCACAAGTTCTCAGCATTGTCCATTTCATCTTGTTCCCCGAGCTCTGATCTTCATCCTCTGGTTCTACTAACATCTCATGCAATGAACTGCTATTATATCCGCAGTTGTTCTCTGTGCTAAGGTCCGTCAATCTTACGTTTTTCTCTTATTCTATCTTCCTCAATATGACGCCTTTCGCAATCTACGTCACTCACATCTACCCCTTGTAGTGCACCTTTTCTTGATTTTGGCATGAAAATGGAATGATGTGCCTCCACTTCGTAATATCTTGCATTGATGTCATCAAGGATCACGCCATCTGGTATTTGAAAAACTTTCTTGAACTGTTGCATCTTTGCCCCTCTTGCCCAAGTTGTGGTCGAATCCACATGCAAGGGCCATTTCTCTCCACGGCGACCTTCACCGCTGGTTGCAATTTGATTTCCCAAATGATTGATCTCTATCCGGAGTTGGACTCTCCTGAAACCTATAATCCAAACATGCAACATGCAAAGAAAAGCAAAACATATCGATTACAATCAAGAGTTGAAATGCCCGGTTGCCTACCGGGGAGGTTTCCGGTCAGTATGAACATGGCGGCTTCCATTTCTCTTGATCGAAAGACGAAGCAGGTACCATGCATCGCTTGTTCTGGCGATTTTCAGACCCAACTCCAGCTCCATTGCTAATTGATCCCCCTATGTTTTCTTCTGACTGTTTGCATCAAATGACCGAGCCTGTTGGAAAAGGATTCGTGTAATGGAGTCACGAGGCTATTAAAGGAGGAGGGGAAGAAGGTGTGTGAAGCAAAGAAAACGTATCAATTGTCTTGCTGACATGATGAATAGAAAAAGGTTGAGTCCATTGGAAGCGGTTGCCCTTTGAGTCCATTGTGAAGCAAAGAAAACTTATTCAAAAAGAGGCTGTTGCCCTTTGCCTCCTGAGGGAAGCGGTTGAGTCCATTGGAATTTGGAATTGCCCGAATGATACAATGCCCCCAAAATTGTACCCAGAAACATCAGCTTGTTTGATATTCTAAAATTATAACCACATACGTAGCAGCAATCGAACAAGAAAACAAGATTTACTTCATGCTGAGGAAGAGCATCGATTGGTGCTGCCTGGAGGGTTCACTACAAACAAATATGGTTTTTAGCCACACTAAGTCGAAAAGTAACGTCTACAATATAATTCTAAAAATTATAAAATAATATCTTAAATATACATAAATCCATAGCGATATAGTTCACTAATTATCTTGTCGTAAAGTATTTGTACTTTGAAGATATTTTTTTATAATTTTTAAGATTATTTTGTGGATTATGTTTTTTCCCACAAAGGAATAACCCACAACAACCTAAAATATACGCCATATCTTACCACGGGTAAATGTGAAATTTTTTTGTAATGGTTAGGAATCAAACTATGCTATTTAGTGTTTTGAACCGGTTTATTTCTACCTCAAATATTCTTCTCTCTTCCCTCCTATCCAGTAGTTGCTCGTCATTCTTTGAGTGTTATCTGGACACAGGTTACTGTTACTTCCGCTTATCACTTGCATGCATAGATGAAGAAATCGGCTGATTTTATTCGGAATCGGCCGATTTAACTCGGATTAGAAGCAATTTAATCCAAAATAGGCGTCAAATCGGGTTTTTAACAAAACGATCAACGAATCAGCCTATTCACCCTGATTCCGACCAATTTACGGACGATTCGGAATTGGGGTAAATCGGAAAAATCGGTTTTATGAGTAAATGATAAAAATGCCCTAAGTATGATATTAAATAATTATTTACACATGGGTAAAAGTTAAATCAAAAGTTTAAAAACCTAAAATAAATTACTTACCCTCCCTTTGCTCGTCTGTGTCGCTGATCCCTCCCTTCGCCCGTCTGCCGCTGCCGACCTTGCCCCTCCCTCCACGGCCACCCCTTGCATCTGCCCTCTCTCCTCTCGTCTGCCACCGCCCCTTCCCATCAACCCCGTGTGCTGCCCCTTGACACGGTGATAAGGTGGCGAGGGCAGCCACGGGGCAGCACAGTGGGGTAGGAGCGAGAAGGGGGGGGGGCGGTGATAGGGCTGCGAGGGCCGCAACAGGGCGGCGGGGCTCGGTGCAATGGGGCCATAGACGAGGGCAGGGCCAGCTGGGGGAGGTAGGTCCAATGGGGCGGGGCGAGGCAAGGGGGATGGGCAGTGTTTGGGAGAGAGAAGGGGCAGGGTGGGGAAAGAAAATGTAGGTGGCATTCTCGTAATTAAAAATTAACTCGACTTCGATTTGAGTCAAAAGTAATAATTAGCTTTAAATAAATTAAAAATTCTAAAAAAATATGAAAAAATATCATAAAATATAATATAGATCTTAACATAAAAATAACATCAGAATGACATATTTTGTAACTAATAACTCATTAATTTTGACTAAGTCAAAATTTTTATATAGGACCAATTTGTACCGATTCAACTGAACCGATTTATACTGATTTAACTAAACCGATTCCTGACTGATTTAGACCAATTCGATCCGATTCAGTGAATCCCTTGAAAACCGATTCTGATTCCGATTTTTGCAACCATACTTGCATGTGGTATTTTTGTGTTCATGTCACACACACACACACATATATATATATATATGTACTATAATTTTACAAAGCTGCAAGCAGCACAAATTCAATAGCAAACTCAAGCACCCTTTGCAAGCAAAAAAACAAATATATATATATATGAAGAATAGTTTGGGACTTCTGGTTTGAGTGTCCTAGGTATCAGATTCATCCTGTGAAACCGTTAGGTGCATGACTAATGGTAAAGTTGGGGGTGGAAACGAAAATGTGGCTCGCGCGACTGATTTGCATGGGAGATTGATATTGGAGGAAAAAAGCTGCATCTCGGGGAAGGGATAATGGGGACGAACTTAGTGTCGGTCTTCCACAGCAGAAACAGCTAAAACCATGTCTCTGTTGTGTGCGGTTTTGCACCATTCACTAGGAGCAGCGAAACACCCACCTCTCTTTACTAATAACTCGGAGTCTCGCAAGAGGGACTTCTCAGCATTAGCAAGCTAGTTCAGCACAACATTTCCTGCTCGTCCTGACTCGAAGTTGGAGGAAAAGGATCGATCATGCTCCAGCTTGTTCTGTTCCGATGTTCGTAGTGTGAACTTTGAACTGCTTTTCTCTATTTGTATTCACTTTCTTTGAAGAGAGTTTATGGAACGTTTAAGAAAGAAATTTGGCCAAATTGAAGTTTGAACATACTTGTAACATAAGCCTAAAGTGTAAACTCTAAATAAATCACATCCTTGTATATACATACAATTGATTAGCTAAACATAAAACATAGAAGGCTAAGCCAAGAGAAAACTGTTCATGCAGTTTGAATACGTACGGAGGAAATCTCCGACATGAATGGAAGGACTATTCAACTTCGCAAGCTCATCTACGACAATGGTTTCGGCATTCAAGTGCGGTAAGAGGCGAGAACAGAGGAAACAGAGGATAACAAAGACTGCTTTGGTATCCATCAGTTTTTAGCTCTTGAAGATTGAACTGATTCAGCAACTGCCTCTGTTTCTCTGAAACTTCAATCAGAAGTTTGAAGGGAAAATTTTGATCTATGGGAGATAATTAGCAGGATGAGTATGAGAGGAAGGGGAAGGGAGAACTGCCGCAAGCTGCAACTTTTCATGGCGGGGAGTCCTGCTCCCTTTGTCACTTTTCCAGGATAAGGTTATCGATCAGTGGAGGACAGGAATGATGAGTTGGGAGATGAGCCGCAGAGACAAAAGCAGTGAAAATTTTCAAACATAAACTTAATCAACTCAATGGCTTCTGCCTCCTGCTAATAAGTGAGATGATTAAGATAAAATTCTGATATGATTAGCATTGACGTTACAACTCCTTTAAATATTAAAGTCACTTTTGCTTATACAGGTTCCTGGAGAATATAACCAGGTAAAATTTGATATAACGATGCTCCTCAAAAATTTAATGTAAGAAAGATAAAGAATCTCCTTTGTCTTTTAATAAGAACAATATCATCTTTTTTGACAGGCAAAACATTAAATTTCATAATTGCCGAAGTACTCGCCACGCTATAAAAGCAAGGAAACAGAGGGCTTTACTGCTGCAAATCATCATCTGAAAAAAGTCACCGATTGACAAATCATAGTATGAGAAACAGCTGATATCGCCCCCTGTGAATAGAAGTTTTTAACACCCATAATCTGTAGTGAAATACAAAGCCAACGTACAGTTGCAACAAAACTGGAACTCCATTAACTACAAAACTATCCAAGAATAATCAATCACTTCGTCTTCTCTTCTTCATCCTTCGTTTTTTATTGTCTCCATCTCTCCTTATAGACAATCTATCCTGCTTTGCCTTCCAACTTCGAGAGCCTTTTACGTGAGCTGTAACCTCTCTTGTCCTCAATCTCACACCGTGGCTATGGCTACCACTCCTGCGACTCCTTCCTTTACCCCCATGTCTTGAAGAAAAGGAAGATTTCCATGAATATGAACCCTCCTTCCTCCTCCTATGATCCCTGTCAACCCTTCTCTCCTCATGGCTTCTGACCATTTCAAAATCAGATTCACCTCTTTCCATAGAACTTGAACGTCCTTCCTCCAAGTCCAGAATACGACGGCGGCCACGATGAACTCGTTTGGTGCTCTTGATTGTGTGCCGCAAACAGAAGTAAACTTCTCTCATTGCATGGATATAGGCATTACATCCTGTCCATGTCATTCTGAAAAGACTTCTGATCACGCATTGGATCACACCCACCTTGAGCAGCACGTAGAAGAACAGAACAGCTGGAAATGAAAAAACAAACGAACAGATGTAGTTGCCAGTCTTTCAGAATTTATGCAATAATTTTAAACACCTACAATAAAATGTTGAAACAACATATGCAGTGTGGTTAACTTCAGATTGAAACAGGCCAAATAACATTGCATTGATCACATACGAAACAGTAATCTAATCAATCGCGAGACAATTAATCGGCCAAAATTATTGTCTCTAAAAATGTAATGTAATGTTGTAGAATACAAATCAATGAAGTCATGGAACTTACTTATGTAGCTGAGAATAATAACCATGAAAAGATTGGCGAGACTGGAGATGCAGAGATGCTCAATGAAACATATAATGTCCCACGCATCTGTGCAAACACCTCTGCACAATCAGATAAAAAATTGGGAAATGATTCATCAGCAACTAAAAGAATAAATACACAATATGGTAAATTCCTCTCAGTTTTGGAGAGGGGAAAAGAAGAAACATGAGATTATTAGTAGATTACTCGCATGATTGGCCGAAAATTCGTTTTAAGGGAGAAATGACAGTGCTGCCAAAAAGAGAACCAACGCCTTCTACAGCTTTGCTGATGAGAATCCCCATGAGAGAAGTGGTACAAACCCTTTGAATAATGAACTTTAAGAAGAATCACCCGGCAACCATTACAGGGCATCTAGCAGGAGTCTCGCTAAACTACTACTACTTCTTTCATGGGCTGCTTCTTTATCACCTCTGCATGGGCAAGACAAAGAAACCATGTGAAGGAAATCATAATCGCACTCGAATTAGAACAAAGTATGAATAACTAATTATTCATTTAGGTAGCGCATGTTGGGGAAATTCAAGGAACAATTTGATTAATTCAGAGTAGTTTATTTATCTTCTTGTGAAAATTACAGAAAATAAAAATACAAATTTCCGCTTCCACATTTTACTTAAGAAAACATAAACATTAAAAAAAGAGAGAAAAAATTAGACAATGAGGGGAAGGCAGGCTAATAATAATCTGTCCAGTTCTGGTGTTCCTGTATGCACATATAATCTGCAGCCGCCGGCGGAGATGGAGGGATGATTTCAGGGTTAACGACGACGACGAAAGAGAAGGCACCTCAACATGCCACTTGGAGGTTTCTTCGTCGGGGAAAAATAGGTCGCCGTCAACGGTTATTATACTTAAAATCATCGCTGATTTCACTTGCACCCCTTCAAATAAATTTTTTTTCTGTGAAGCCTCTTTTAAGGGTATCCATTGCCGCCATTGCCGGTGGTGCTAGTTCACATATACAGATTTCCCCCGCTAATTAGCTTTTTTTGTTTTTGTAGGCTCCAACTAATTAGCTTGGTCTCCGCGATGGGTGGTGCGCGTGGTATGACTTTCTTTTAAAAAATAGAAATAAATTTAATTTATGATCTTTTTCAGAAAATATGAGAATTTTTTTATTATTCTAGATGGTAGGAAAATTAAGCCTAAAAAAGGGGAAAAATTAAATTATCTAAAATACCATTGCTTTATTTTTTTATAAAAAAAACTTAAGGGGTGATCGCGGCCCTGATCCCAGCCGCGTAAGGCCAAGGCGACCGGGATCTGGCCCGGCTAGTTAAAAAAAAATTTTAAGTCACCAACATTGGCGGTAAAGTAGCTAGATCAAATTTAAGGCCACCGCCAGTTGGCTTCAGCGGCTACAAATTATGAATATGTTATAAAATAAATATTCATATTATTTTATACTTTCATTTCAATTTATATATCAATTATACCTCCCAAGAGGCCGTCCTTTTTCCTCTTTTATGATAAATTTTAAGACAATAATACTTTGTAAAATATTTTAAGATAAACATACCCTTTGATAAAAAACTAAGTAAAATGCCATGTCATGCTCAACTTGTACCATAAAAAAATCTTAATTTTATATGTAAACTCTAATTGAATAATGAGATAAATTACAATAATTTAATATCTTATATATAGACTCTGATTTATTTTAAACATATGCCCTAATTGAATTAAAGGATAAATTATAATAATTTAATTTTTTTATTGAATTTTTTCAAGGCAAATAAATTGAATCTTTTTCTTAGAAAATTAAAATTGAGATTAGTTGGGTTCGAACATATGCCTATGCAATGGGAGGTATCTTTATTATTATTATTTTTTTATAAGAAGTTAGAAATTTAGGTTAATTTGGTTCGAACCCATGACCGTTCATAATGGAAAGATTATTATTATTATTATTTATTTTTATTCTATTTTGATGGGTTAAATCTCATACTTTTAATCATAAGCTAGCATGGAGTTCTATTTTTATTAATAAGAGTAGATATTGTAAAATTAGTAGAAAAACAAATTTTTGGGGGAGAGGGATCATTTCACCAATCAATTAGTCACAGGTATTCTCTTGGAAATAAAAAAGAAAAGAAAAGAGGGAGTACACCTTAATTAGGTTGGGTTTATGTTTTGAACCTAAATATGAAAATTTATGCTCAAAATTGATTTAAGCCCGATTTACATAACTTGAACTCAACTTAAAATTAAATATATTTCACACATTTGAAATGAAATAGTATGTATTATTTTAATAGAAAATATCTTATATATTTTTTAAAATATTTTATAATAATAAATATATATATATATATAATTAAGATAATTTTTTTGGGATTTGGGTCCATATTTATCATCTCTTGTAAGACCCGAACTCAAAACCAAAATGAAATACTAATTATAAAGAGCCAAAACTTTAGATAAAGAATGTTAATGCCAATAGAGATATTCAAAAGATCAAGAGAAGGACATCTAGCTAGGTTCCCCTGCCCTTCTCTTCTTGAACATGGATCGCCGTTGGCCTTCTCCCTCTACAAGACCTCATGCTCATACCTTGTGAATTAAGTACTTCCAGGCTTACCTCCTCAAACAAACTTGCTGCCATATTTCAGCTCTCTCACATGCCTTTTACTTTTCTGGTGAAGTACTTACTTACTCCCCACTCTTGGTGTGGCTGCAATAATTTATAAATTCAAATCCGCTCTTCCTATATCTTTTCAAGTCGATCACCGCCGCTGGTGCCCATTGCCTGAAAACTACAACAGCAGGGAGCCAGGGGTCAATGTCGGTACCTATCGACAGCATAGACGATGGGGATCATGGTGATGGTGGCCACGGTCAGTTGAGCAGTTCTCAAATTGTCATCCATCAAGTGAGGAAGGTGTCCGAGGTAAGGATCGACGGTGTTTGGCTAGTGACTAGCCGGAAAACAGTGGGAAAGGGACAGAAACACCATCAGGAGAGTGCAAGTCGTTGGCGGCGATCACGACCACGGTGGAGGTTGGGGCTGGTCTCAAATGGAAGATGTTGATGAGGGGAATCAATATGGGTGGTCAACCTCACCGGAGGTAGCTTGTTGGCATAGAAAAATGGCCCGAAAGGCGGCTGTGGTGGCAGTGGAGTCCGACTGAAAAAGTGACGTCACCGGCAGCGATTGGGGTGGCGCCAGATATGGTGGACCATTTCAGTCGATAGCTAGCAGCAAGGCAATCACGATCGTATTGGTCTAGAGGCCAAAGGATGGCCGGAGTCTGGCCAACGGTGGCCCAAAGTGGTGGTAGCGCAAAGGGTAGAAAATATTCTAAAAATATTGGGAGAAAATCTCATGAAATGTGGTTGGCCAATGCTAGGGCTGACATGGACAGCTTTGATCTTGCCACATAGTATAATCTGAATGTATGGCAACTAATGGGCCTAATGGGGTCCACCTAGGGTATATATATGGTTGAAAAGTTCAGATTGACGCCAACAAAAGTCAAAACTGACTCAAAGCCTAACGAAGACTCTACAAACGGAAATTGAGGTGAGGAAACTAAATGGGCTCTAAACCCTCAACTCGATCGAACGAAGATATAAGATTCAAATCAAACTAGGCCCCACATGGGCAATCCGCTAGTCTAAAATCCCTATGATGCATGCAAAAGTTGTACTCTAAAAAAGTTCAAACAAATACTAAATATTGCAACGATCTAGATCTAGCCCTAAAACTCTTGGCTAACACAAGCAAAAATCTATATACCAAGTGTATACACTAATAACTGATAATTCATAGTATGTTGTATCATAACTCAAGCTATCAACTGTATGTCAGGCATACCCAACCTCCATAACATACTCATACGGCCATCTGAGTCTCATACTCATGGTCTAAAAGCTAAACTAACTCAAACCAACTCGAGACTGACCCAAACTGGGCAAGGCAACAAACGGGTAAATCCCTAACCTGAAGCTATGGTTTTATACAAGGCATCAATACTGGGAGTCAAATGCATATCCAATAGATAACAAGGTCCCCAAGGGACACACATCACAACCAACAAAAATCCACAACACCAAAACACCAGCCCATCATCTATTGGGGTCCTTATGATTTGTGCAGCTATACTGGCCAACAGCAAGGCTACTCACCTAGTGACGTGTATGTAATATAGACAATAGAGCCTACCTAATAATCACTATAGTATTGCACGGTCCAGATATACTCGATGAAGGCAACATGCCAAAACTACTTAAATATACACTATATGGATGCTCATAATTTGATATCAAATATGTATAAGACCGTCACCGAGCACCATAGGTGGGTACCAACCGGGTCCCCTTGATGATGTCATGCAACTCATCTATCCCGCATGCAAGTCAAAATCTAAAAACATAATACATATATCAAGTATGGGCATGGACATGTCATATAGCTCTAAAGTGTAACTTTGAGTTAAATCTTATAATCTTTTGAAAACTCATCAAGGGATCTCATCATTGAGGTTTTATTAATCCGAAAAATAGGTTAAACAGCCAATAGGTAGTGGGATCCAATAAAATGGCACTAACTACGTTATGCGATATAAATCAAATTGCGTGAACCAAACAGAAGGTTAGGTACAAGAGAGTCCTAACAGATCACACAGGAGCACCTCGTCCTATGGTGGCATGCCCAACTCCGAGCAACCAAGCGATGTAGATAGCTACACACTCTCAATGCATGAATAGTCCTCGATGCAGCAAGGATGATGATTTGCAATAGGAAATTAAATAAACACATTGATATGATCTGGTCCGATAATAGTGCTCACACGTTAAATTTGATATCATGCAATAAACTAAACATGTTAATACACTATGTGCTAAAATCATGAGTGTGATGTCATTATATTATGAACATCATCTGGGCTTAAACCCATGCAATTGAGATATGAAAAGATGCCAGTGTGTCTGGGAATCTAGACACCTAAATTTGTGATATCCTAATATACTAAACATTTATATAATATCTGAATCATTATTAAAATAATCTAATCTAGTTAGTGAATCAGTTGGCAACCAAACGGTTAAATCACCGAGGTGAATTGAGATCTAGAACTTGAAAGATGTTGAAGCAGATGGATTCCATTGGCTCCTAAGAAGCAAATTGAGATGTTGTAATCACTCAACTCAACTATACAAAAAATGTTTTTTATTAATTAAATCTTTATCATTTAATAAATTAATTAACTTCTTTACGAAATTGATTAAGGTCAGATAGTTGATTCATTTTAAAATTAAACACAAGCAAAAATTATTATTATCTTGATTATTTAATTAATTAATAATTAATACAGGATTCGAGCGACTTTAACACAACCTAAATTTTATAAAGTTCATAGCTTTTTATTGTTATAACCTTAATTAGGTGATTTAGGAAGCATTTTATCGCTTACAATTAATGAACACATAATACACAATCCAAATAATAATAAAGGTTCAAACTTTATGATCTAACATACAAAACATAGTGAATAAAATAAAAAAATAATTAAAATGATATGATCTACATAATTTTATTAAAATCTATACGAAACAATGATAAAACATGTAAGACAACCAAAGAAAAGTGGGGGGTGGAGAAGAAAAGCATACCCGAAAGACGAAGAGAAGGGGAAAGAGAGGGGAAAGAGGGAGAAGAAGAGGAGAAAATAAAGGGGAAGAGGGTGGAATAGGAGGAGAGGGGCAGTGAAGAGGACAGGGAGAAGGGGAGAAGAGAAGAGGGGATGATTTGGGAACTGACGGCTAGGGTTTTAGCTAAAAAAGAGGTTTGCTCGTGAGCACCACGACGCCGTGCTCATGCAGCATGCACTATGAGCGCCGCAGCGCTGAGCACATACATGACACACCACATGCGTGCCAACACCATAGCCTTAGGGGCCAACGTCAGTGCTCCAAACCCCAAGACGGTGAGAAAAAGAGGGGAAAAGGAGGAAAAAAAGGATGAGGAAGACTGGTGAAGGCTGCTAGGCACAATTAGAGCTAGAGGGTATGCCGAAGATGCATGCAATATGACTCTAATGCGACACACAACCCTAAGCTAACTAAGCACCTGAAACAATAACAAAGTCACGACGTGGTAATTTAAATCAACCGGATAAAACTCGACAGCGGACGTGCCTAGTGCCCAAGTCCATAACAACACATAAGAATCCACTTTGCGTCAACACAATCAAATTGGATTGGTCGAACGCTGACCGAGCACA
>JAURVB010003370.1:0-13190 GCA_033002965.1 Piper betle
ATGAATAGGACCATCTCTTAGATGATTAGAAGTATGTTGTCTTCAACTAAGTTGCCTAAAAGCTTCTGGGGTGAGGCCATGAGCACAGCTTGTTATTTGATTAATAGATCTCCCATACATGCCCTAGACATGACATACCAGAAAGGGTTTGAGTGACAAAAAGGATAGTTATTTTCATTTGAGAGTCTTTGGTTGTAAGGCTTTTGCACATGTGCCCAAGGAACTAAGGGCTAAGCTTGACTCTAGAGCCGTTGAATGTATTTTTCTAGGATATGGTGATGATAAGTTTGGATACAAACTTTGGGATCCTAATAATAGAAAACTGATTCGAAGCAGAGATGAAGCTTTCAGGGAGGATCAAACAGTTGAGGACTTTGGCAAGGAAGAAGTTCCTCAAACAAAATCTTAGGAAAACTTGGAAAAGATAAAAGAACCTTCAACCTCAACTAGAAGTGAAGAGGAGGCTCAGGATGACATAATTATTCCCCCACCTAGTGATGATGAGGGTGAGGATGTAGGTGTCGGATGATATTTCTAATGAGTTTGTTAATGATGTTGGATAGGAACAGGCAGATTCTGATCAAGGGCAGCCAACTAATGTGAGGAGATCAGCTCATGAACTAGTTCCATCAACAAGATATCCATCATCAGAATATGTGAAAATCACTGAATGTGGAGAACCAGAAAATTTCAATGAGGTCAAAGCTCATGTAGAAAAGGAGAAGTGGTTGAAGGCAATGCAAGATGAGATGAAATCTTTGCATGATAATCACACCTATGAGTTGGTGGATCTTCCTAAGGGGAAGAGAGTATTAAAGAATAAATAGGTCTACAGGATCAAACATGAAGAAAATAACACACAACCAAGGTACAAGGCAAGGTTGGTGGTGAAGGGCTTCAGACAGAAGAAAGGTATTGATTTCGATGAAAATTTTTCTCCTGTTGTTAAAATGTCTTCTATTAGAATTGTTTTGGCTTTGGCTGCAAGTTTGGATTTCGAAGTTGAACAGTTAGATGTGAAGATGACCTTTCTTCATGGTGATCTTGAGGAGACCATATACATGGAGCAACCAGAGGGTTTTAAAGTCAGAGGAAAGGAACAGATGGTGTGAAGACTAAAAAGAGTTTGTATGGTTTGAAGCAAGCTCCTAGACAGTGGTACAAAAAGTTTGATTCTTTTATGTAAAAGAATGGGTACAAGAAGTCTGTTTCTGATCACTGTGTTTTCATCAAGAGGTTTGATGATGATGACTTTATTATTCTGTTGCTTTATGTGGATGACATGTTGATTGTAGGACATGATGGAGCCAATATTGCAAGTTTAAAGAAGAACTTGAACAAATCCTTTGCAATGAAGGATTTGGGATCGGCAAAGCAAATCTTGGGAATGTCCATTTGACGTGACAGAGGAGCTAGAAAGCTTTGGGTGTCACAGGAAAAATACATAGAAAAGGTGCTTGAAAAATTCAACATGAAAGATGCAAAGCCGGTTGGAGTTCCACTTGGGGGTCACTTCAAGTTGAAGAAAAGTGACTTAAGTGAAACAGAGATGAAGGAAATGAGAAAGGTTCCTTATGCTTCTGCTGTTGGTAGTTTGATGTATGTTATGGTTTGTACAAGGCCAGACATAGCATATGCAGTTGGAATGGTTAGTAGACATTTAGCAAATCCAAGCAAAGAACATTGACAAGCAGTTAAATGGATAATGAGGTACTTGAGAGGTACATCCAAAATGTGTTTGTGTTTTGGAAGTGATAAACCTTTATTGGTTGGCTACACCGATGCAGACATGGCAGGTGACTTGGAGACAAGAAGGTCAACATCTGGGTTTGTTGTTAATTTTGCTAATGGGGCTGTGTCTTGGCAGTCTAGGTTGCAAAAGTGTGTTGCATTATCTACAACTGAAGCCGAATTTATTGCTACTACAGAAGCTTGCAAGGAGATGCTATGGACGAAGAGATTTTTGAATGAAATTGGCGTTAAACAGGAGAGATACATTGTACACTGTGATAGCCAAGAGTGCAATTCACCTGAGTGAGAATTCAAGTTTTCATTCAAGGAGCAAACACATTGATGTGAGATATCACTGGATAAGAGATGTGTTAGAAAGTAAATCTCTTGAGCTAACAAAAATTCATACCGAAAGGAATGTTTCAGATATGATGACTAAAGTTGTGTCAAAGGAGAAACATGTTTACTGCAGGAATGGAGCAGGCATGGATGGAGCTTCCCATGCTGGCTAGAGGTATTTCATGGAGTCGGGAAGGGAGGTTTGTTGGGTTGTCCCTCCTCCGTAAATACATGAAATTACAACCCTATTTTGGGTAAAAACCAAGATTTTGTAGATTTGGTTTGTTGAAAGGAATAAAAGCAACGTCAACGCTTTTCTTCTTTAGGATTTTGGGTTTTGGAGAAAAAGGGTTGCTGAGAGGAGAAAGAAAATTGTGTAGATTGAAGAAAGGTGAATATTTTGTTGAGATTCGCTTGCAATCGTCAATGGTAACTTCGCCAAGTTCTTAATTTGTAATATTCTTCTTTATTATTCTTTCTACGACTTAATACCAATTTTGTAGAAAGTACAGTAAATTGGTATTGGGGAGTTTGTTCTCCTATGGATCTTTTCTGTATCAAAATTGTGATATAGTGAATTTGATCTAGCCGTTTGCCCCGTGGTTTTTCCTCAAATTTGAGGTTTTTCACGTAAAATTATCTTGTCTGATCTCTCTATTTGTTTGGTACTGTCTCATCCTTACTGTGTTGAAATAGAGGATTTGTATTTGGTTTGTTTGGTTAATCCCAACAAGTGGTATCAGAGCCTGGTTGGCTTAGTGTTGCCTCGGGCCAGCCCGAATTAGAGTCTCCTGGAACTTCACTATGTGGTGAGGGGGAGATGATTCGGGTGGGCTAGCCCGAATTGGAGTCTTCTGGAACTTCACTATAACATGTGGGCCTTGCATGTGGTGAGGGAGGAGATGATTCGGGTGACATGATGTGTGAGGGGGAGAATTGTTGAGTTTATCCTACATCATGTATAAAGGTGATTGGTGACTTGTATATAGGCTAATGGGAAAGCCTTATTCCTTAAGCTAGTTTTTGGATTAAGAGAGGCTCATAACACTTCTTGCAAGTCTCATTTGAAAACCCATTGGACCCAACAGGGAGTTATGACGTGCTTAAAGCTGAATTTTTACTTTTCTCATTCCTAATTCAGTTTCGGACGGTCTGTTTGATTGGGTCAATTGATGAAAAAAGTGGTGTTTCATGCTATGAAATGAAACTTGTTTCTGCTGTTTTCTCTGGATTTTATCTCTTTTTCCATTGATGAAAGTATATTTTTTCCCCCTCGTCTTGGGCAATCTCCCCATATATACACACAGATAGATGGGTTAAAGGGCATTAACCTTTTTGTGCTCAACTTTGTTGCTGTATGTTATGCTTTGCAGCTCTTATCTGTATATTTCCACTCGGCTTCTGACGTTTAATTAGACTTTTAACGTTGCTTATCTTTGGCTGTTCTGTACAATGACGTCATCATCCGTGTAACATTCAGGAATATGGTTGTGGTCTTTACTTCTGTCTCTTGAAATTCGAACACCCCTGTAATATGTTTTGAGCATCCCAGCTATTCTTGCTTTCGCATGCTTGCAACAGTAACGTTCTTGGGGACGGGAGTAGGAGTTTATTATCAGCTATTTGTTGATGGGTTTAGAACATAACATGAGGTGGCTGGAAATAATCATGCCAATGGTTTTTTCTAGGTTCAAACCTGCACTGAAAGCAGATAGGTGATCCTTTCCAAAACATCTTTGTTGCAGATTTGAATGGAGAGGCAGCACTTTGTCTCGGAGGGGATATAGAATAGCCCAACTATTTGATAATTTTCCTTTGTATAGTTTTGTAATGGTTTATCTGTAACTCTTTGCTTTTTGCAGGGCTCTCTGCAAGTTTTTTGCTCATGGCGCGTGTCTGAAAGGTGACTTCTGTGAGTTTTCACACGATTGGAATGATCCACCTAATAATGTAAAAAAATATTCTTCTTATTTATCTCTCTATGACCATTTGCCTTTGGATTAAACATTTAACGCTTTTCATTCCCTAGACGCTCACACCAGTTGTTTTTGTTGTATGCCAAAATCAAGTCCACATCTAAAGTTTTGTGGGTTTGGAAAGAGTCCTCTCCTATAAATAAAGCTCCTCCCCTTTAGTTCTTGACATCTCAAAATTGTCATCATTCTTTCTTTGGTAAATTGTTTTCTTTCTCTCCTTTTGTAATATTTCTTTGATTATTAAAATATTATTTTTGTATATGACCGATTTGTACAGACAATGGTGGAGAATTCAAAAATGATCCATTTCAAAAGGTCTGTGAAGATGAAGGTATTGTCAGACACTTCACTGTCAAAAATACACCACAATAGAATGGGGTGGCAGAGCGAATGAATCGAACTTTGCTAGAGAAAGTTCAATGTATGTTGTCCAATGCTGGGTTGGGCAAACAATTTTGGGTTGAGGCTTTGGTATATGCTTGTCACCTTATTAATCGTTTACCATCTACTGCTATTAGTGGTAAAACTCCATTGGAGAAATGGTCTGGAAAGCCTGCTACAGATTATAATTCCTTACATGTGTTTGGTTCCACTGCATATTACCATGTTAAGGGAATCAAAGCTGGATCCAAGAGCAAAGAAGGCAATATTTATGGGGATCACCTGTAACACCCCAAATCCAGTTCACACTCGTGAACCAAACCGGCATGTTACAGGCCCCGGTTAGGTTGGCTAACCCGAACCTAACTCGTGCGGATCCAATCTTGGCGTCTTAAGATGTAGATACGACCAGGGTTGAGAAAATCGGCCGATTCCGTGCGGAATCGGCCGATTTAAATCGGATCGGCGCGATGCCGATCCGATTTCGGGGCCGACTCGGTCGGCCCCGAATCGGGTATGGAATCGGCGATTTTCGGCCGATTCCGACCGATTTAAATCGGAATCGGAATCGGCCGATTTAAATCGGAATCGGTTTTTTAGGAAATTACCAAAATACCCTAGGTATAATTTTTATTAAATTATTTAAGCATGGGCAAATTGGTAATTTCGATTAAAAAACCTAAACCCCCCGATTCCGCCGCCGCGTTCGCTCCGCCGCCCTCCGCCGCGCTTCCGCCCGATTCCGCCGCCATTCCGCCCGATTCCGCCGCGATTCCGCCGCGATTCGGCCGCCCGACGCTCCGCCCGACCTTCCGACCACCCCACCGCCGTCCGACGCTGCGCCCGTTCCGAACTCACCTTCCGCCGTCCGACGCTTCCGCCGTGATTCCGCCGCGCTTCCGCCGCGATTCCGCCTCGATTCCGCCGGCCGACGGTTCGTCCGACCGGGCTGCCGACATCGCCGCCGCGAGGCTCGCCGCCGACCGGGCCGCCGGCGGCGGCGATGGGTAGAGAGGGGAGGGTGGCATTCTCGTAATTAAAAGTTGACTCGAGTCTAACACGAGTCAAAAATAATAATTAATTCTAAATAATTTTAAAAAATCTTAAAAAATATTTAAAAAATATCATAAACTATAATAAACAGAATAATATCAAAATAACATCAATATCCAATTTTAATATATTTATATTATAAATTATCAAATTATTATATATGACCGATTAAATTAATTTGGACCGATTCAACTGAACCGATTCTTGGCCGATTCAGACCGATTCCGATTCCGATTCCGATTCACGGGAAAACCGATTCCGATTCCGATTCCGATTTATGCAACCATGGATACGACTTGTCATGCATGGATAAATGCATAAAACCCTAACATGATACTACATGGATGACATGCAACCAAAATTTCACACCAACACAATTACAATCAAAATTAGTAAAAATTCTAAAACGAAATGGACAGAATTTCCCCTAAAAATACAATTAGGGGCCACCCTGTCAAAATCATATATTCAAACATATATACGCATAGCAACACTAGCATTCACACAACTTCTAATCTACTACATTCATCATTCTCTGAACTTTGGGTCCTAACCCATCACACTTTTGCTGCGCTACTCTGATCATTTCATTTCATGTCATTGTCATGCCTCAAATATTTAATCATAACATGTTTATAAAATAACATCATAAACAAAATATTAAACATTCAATCACCCAATGTGTGTGTGCAGAAGACCTTATTGCTCCTCCGTCCTGGCCGGCCCATCCATCTCGTGCTTATCACCTACATATATATAGGAAAAACGTCAGTAACAAGCGTTACTGGTCCGAAAAGAAAATAACTATAACAAACTGGCTATGAGAGCAAACTCTCATATGAACGAAATCATCATGTACTCCACGTGAACACTCTGAAGGGCACTACTGAGGAGCCACTGGGCTGCAGACCCGGTAGCATCCCGAACTTACTGATCTGCTGCTGGTACTGTGCTACTCTCAGCACTTCTTTTTCAGTACTTCTCGTGAAACTTTATCCTAAGCCCTCTCCTTACCTCCATATTTCTCCTGGCCTTGAGCACGAAGGCCGAGTACTCTCAGGCAGTCGCCTTTAGTACCCTTTGAACCACAAGTCCGGACATGCGCTGTACTAAACAGTACCCGTAAACCTCCACGTTCTCCGGGTGTGAGGAACTCAAACGCGGAGTTGTCAGGATCCCTCGGGAATGGAACAGTCCGCTGGCACTAATCCAGAGCCCGCTTTGACTGTCACGGCATCCTCTGCATGGTACGTGCAGTCGATTTCTCCATCTCTCGTCTCACTGAAAACGCGAAAACTACATATATATATAGGCTTGGGTAGGGAGTTATATAATAGGCCCGAAGGCAACTTGTGGTGGATCTTGTTTTCGAAATCATCCTCGAGGGATCTCATCCTCGAGGGGTTATTAATCCGGAAAATGTTCGATTAAATGGCCCGAGTTAAGTGGGATCCGATAAAACGCCACTTAACCCGTCCTGCAGGCAATAAATTAAACATACAATAGAAAGAGTAAATCAGAGACGAGTCCTAAACGGACCTGGTAGAAGCTCCAAGCGTGTCATCGCGCCTAGGCGGCGAGCTCCTACTCCGTACCTACACATCAAAACTAAATACTAACGCCCACTAACTAAATGATGCATCAAAATCAATGAATCACACACAACACCATCATCATCCATCACAATGACCAATCAAATAATCATAAAAGTAAATAATCCTAACTCGTCCTATTCATACCAATTTTACTGTGTTTTTCTAAGTTATCTCGTGATCACTTATCATGCTGAGACTCGATCTACCTCATTAGATCACTTACTGTTCATTCGCAATTACCCAAATCATACAATCATCCATTTACTCATAATTAGGCATTACTCATGACGGTTAATCAAATCTAGCATACTGTGCTAACATTCATCATGACAACTAATTAATTCTAGCATGCTATGCTAACAATCATATTCAATTTTAAATAACTCAATCGGAGGTAATTATACCTCACGTCGTCGGCAATCGGCGACGGCTAGGGTTCCGTCGCGCGTCTCGGAGCTCGAATTTGGCGCTCCTCGGCGTCCGACGTTCGATCGGGCTCCAACTGGGTGAGCCCCGCGGAAGATCCGGTGAATTCCGGCGAATTCCAGAAATTCCGATTTTCCGGCGGTTTTCCGGCAGCTACTGGCGGCTTCCGGTGGTTTTCCGGCGACAATCGCCGGCGGCGTCTACTAGCCGGAAAGGGGTCGTGTTGGGTACCCTCGGAACCGGCTCGGCGAGCCCGACTCATCTATGACCTCAGCGTGGCCAATGGAGGCGGCGGCTCGCCGGAAAATGGCAAAACAGAGCCGGCGGCGATGGGTCGCTAGATCCGGCCAGCCACGGCGGCGATGGCCTCCGTTCCAGTCGGGGAAGGTCGCTGGAAGGTCGAGGGTGCTGAGGCGACCGACCGATCGCGGCGGCGCTGGTCGCCGGCGGCGGAATCGGCGACGGAAGCGCAACGCGGGCGCGGCGTCGCGGCGTGGCTTCCTCGCGTCGCGGCGGTCCGATGGTGGCCGGACCTGGTCGGGGCGGCAGGGCGACGTCGTCGCCGAGCTGGGCGGCGATCGATCGACGGCCGGGCGGCGCCGACAGCGGCGGCGGTGGCGCGCGAACAGGGGCGGCGCGGCACGAGGGTTTGGGCGTGGGGAGAAAAGGTCGGGGCGGAGAAGAAAGGTTGGGTGGCAAACTTGTAATTAAGACTTGACTCGTCTCCGGCTCGAGTCAAGTATAATAACTAAGTCATATTAAATCCTAAAAAATTCATAAAAATTGGGAAAAATCCCGTAAAATCAAACAACACACAAAAAAATCATAATGATATGCTCTAGAACTATCAACCCACCCAAAATGCCCGTAACGCATCCTAACGCAGTAAACGACCTAAAACTAATTCTACGATCCATTATATATAAAAATAATAAAAAAATCACTGGCATACTCTCATATATTCTGATAACTCATTCTGTTCTGCTGTGTTCATGACGTTATCATCATATACTTGGGTACGCATGACCCTCATAGCTCATACACGCGACCGGCGTCGGCTCGGTACACGTGTCCTGAAACTGACTCAACTCGAAAAATAACGGTCGACCCGACCGGTTCTGAATATAAAACCCTAACTCGAATCGTGGGTTTTACATCACCTCTGGTGTGAAAGGCTATCGTCTTTGGTGTCTAGAAACAAAGAAAGTAATCTTCAGCAGGGATGTTACCTTTGATGAATCTACCATGTTGAGAAAGGTAACTTCTGAAAATATGAAGCAAACAGATGGTACTCCCAAACAGGTGGAGATTGATGGCAACAGAATGGTCCCAGCAGATGCAGAAACTGATGATGACTCTCCTGTGGTAGAAGAAGAGTCAAATGAAGAAGAGGTTCAGACCCAAGAACCTCCACATCAACATGAATCAATTGCACAAAGGAAGGGAAAGAGAACCATTAGAAAACCTGCCCGCTATGCTGATATGGTCTCTTCTACAGCACCAATTGCAACTGATGATGTTCCTGCCACTTATAATGAAGCAGTTCAAAGTTCAGAACAAGAAAAGTGGAGGATTGCCATGAAAGAAGAAATGCAGTCCCTTCAAAAGAATCAGACATGGAAACTAGCTAGTCTTCCGAAGGGAAAGAAGGCAATTGGGTGCAAATGGGTATATGCAAAGAAAGATGGATTTCCTGACAAGGATAATGTTCGCTACAAAGCAAGATTGGTGGCTAAAGGCTACGCTCAAAAGGAGGGAGTTGATTATAATGAAGTATTTTCTCCAGTTGTAAAGCATTCCTCCATTAGAATTTTATTGGCTTTGGTGGCACAATTGGATTTGGAACTAGTTCAGATGGATGTAAAAACTGCATTTTTACATGGAGACTTGGAAGAGGAAATCTATATGTCTCAGCCAGATGGATTCAAAGTTGATGGAAAAGAAAAGATGGTGTGCAAATTGGACAAATCGCTATATGGATTGAAGCAATCTCCGAGGCAGTGGTACAAGCGATTTGACAAGTTCATGATAGGGCAGAAGTACTCAAGGAGCAAATATGATCACTGTGTGTACTTGCGCAAGCTACAAGATGGATCCTATATATATCTTCTTCTTTATGTTGATGATATGCTGATAGCTTCCAAGAGTCAGACAGAAATAGAGAAGTTAAAGACTCAATTGAATAGGGAGTTTGAAATGAAGGATCTTGGTGAAGCAAAGAAGATTCTCGGCATGGAGATATCTAGAGACAGGAAATTGGGGAGGCTTTGTTTGTCTCAGAAAGAATATCTGAGGAAGGTACTAAAACGTTTTGGCATAAATGAGAAGTCAAAACCAGTTAGTACACCACTTGCTCCTCATTTCAAGCTTAGTGCTTCCATGTCACCAAAGAATGATGCAGAACGGGAATACATGGCAAAAGTACCGTATGCAAGTGCTATTGGTAGCTTGATGTATGCAATGGTTTGTTCAAGGCCCGATATTTCACAGGCAGTTGGGGTTGTGAGCAGGTATATGCATGATCCTGGAAAGGAGCATTGGCAAGCTGTGAAATGGATTCTACGGTATATTCTAGATACCTTAGATGTTGGATTAGTATTTCAGCAGGATGATAAGGATGGTCAGTATGTAATTGGGTATTGTGACTCTGACTACGCTGGTGATTTGGACAAGCGACGATCAACTACTGGTTATGTGTTTACTTTTGCAAAAGCACCAGTCAGTTGGAAGTCCACCTTACAGTCAACAGTGGCTTTGTCTACTACAGAGGCAGAGTATATGGCAATTACAGAGGCTGTAAAGGAGGCAATTTGGCTTCAAGGGTTGCTCGGTGAACTGGGAATGGAACAAAAGCACATCAAAGTGCATTGTGACAGTCAGAGTGCTATTCATTTAGCAAAGAATCAGGTTTACCATGCAAGGACGAAGCACATCGATGTTCGATATCATTTTGTACGAGAGATTCTAGAAGAAGGTGGAGTCATAATCCAGAAGATTCCGACCACTGAGAACCCTGCTGATATGCTGACAAAAGTAGTAACTGCGGCCAAGTTTAAACATTGTTTAGACTTGGTCAATATCGTTACAAATTGAAAGATGGAGTTTGCAGACACTACTGAAAGTTGGATTTGTGAGAGAATTGTATGGGATTTTGTCAAGGTGGAGAATTGTTGTATGCCAAAATCAAGTCCCACATCTAAAGTTTTGTGGGTTTGGGAGGAGTCCTCTCCCTATAAATAAGGCTCCTCCCCTTTGGTTCTTGACATCCCAAAATTGTCATCCTTCTTTCTTTGGTAAATTGTTTTCTTTCTCTCCTTTTGTAATATTTCTTTGATTATTGAAATATTATTTTTGTAGTGTCCGAGGACGTAAGCCTCGTTAAATTCCGGTGTTCTTTTTGTTCCTTTTATGTCTATTTAATAGCTATTGTCGGGTATAGTTATTGTTAATTATTGTGCTATTTAAATTACTTGATAAAATTCTGTCTAGGAGTTGGTTTTTAAGCGGACCGTGTGTCCCACCACACTTTCCTGAGAATTTTATCTTGGGGTAATTTTTAGTACAATAGTTTTCACGCTAGTCATCTAGGTAATAGTTCTCAAAGTGAACTAGTTATCTTTGGTGAAAATTACCCAGTTTTCACAACAGTTTTCTCCAAGTCTACACGTTTTATAAAAAAGGATATTGTTCTTATGGTAGTCGCTGTAGTTATGACCATGTCAAAGCTTCTCGTCCACAAAATTTGGTGTCATCAGTATCATACTTCTCTCAAAGCACTTATAATTCAGCATGTCCTGAAGGAAAACTCTGGAGTTGGTTTTTAAGCATACCGTGTGTCCCACTACACTTTCCTGGGAATTTTATCTTGGGGTAATTTTTAGTACAATAGTTTTCACGCTAATCATCTAAGTAATAGTTCTCAAAGTGAACTAGTAATCTTTGGTGAAAATTATTCAGTTTTCACAACAGTTTTCTCAAGTCTACACGTTTTATAAAAAAGGATATTGTTCTTATGGTAGTCGCTGCAGTTATGACCATGTCAAAGCTTCTCGTCCACAAAATTTGGTGTCATCAGCATCATACTTCTCTCAAAGCACTTATAATTCAGCATGTCCTGAAGGAAAACTCTGGTCCAGTTTCAGTTGTTTCTGTTGGGCTTCCTGTTTCTGGTAGATCAGTCTATCTTTCAGATGGTCCAGCATGGACCAGAGATTTTACGGATCATTATGGATCTCAAGGAAGTGTCGTGATTCCTAAAACCAAGAGTGGCATTAATCCCTCCACCACAGAACCTGCAGATCTTCCCACATGCTCACTAGCTGCTGCAGGAAACTGCCCTTACGGAGAAAAACGTGCAAACATCCATGGAGATCTTTGCTCAATATGTGGGAAACATTGTTTACATCCGTTTAGACCCGATGATAGAGAAGATCATATCATTCTTTGCCAGTTGAACAAGAAACGTCTTGATGCTCTAAAAAATAGTCAAGCGATAGAATGTAGTGTTTGTTTAGACCGTGTTCTTTCAAAGCCTACTCCTGCAGAAAGGAAGTTTGGTATTCTGTCAGAATGTGACCACCCATTCTGCATTTCATGCATAAGGAATTGGCGCAGTAATTCTCGAGCTTCAGGGCTTGCCCTATATGGCCTAAGCTCTCATATTTTGTTATTCCAAGTGTTATATGGTATTTTTCCAAGGAAGAAAAGCAGGAGATTATTGACAGTCACAAAGCAAAGCTTGGGTAAGTATATCGTTACTGTTGGGAAATATACACTCTAGTAAAAACAAGCCGAAAATATTTCCCCTATTCGATGAAATGAATAGGAGACACCCAAGATAAAAATGGATGGAAACTTTCCTCCCAATTTAGAGAAAAGAAAACTAACCTACTCGATCAACTTTGATTAAGAAATCTCTTACAATCAAGTATCGAAATAAAATTTGAGAAAACTCTCCTAACCTAAATCAGATCAATAACAAGATCTGAAAGATACAATTCTTGAGAAATTGAGAAAATATCATACACCTCAAATGAAAAATGGATCAATCTCACACCTTTGGATTACGACCCCACTTCAACTTGAAATGATGAAAAACTTCTCCAAACTCTCCCCTTGTGAGTGAAACCACTCCCCGTTATATGTGAAAAACTTCACCCAATACATGTAGAAAATTCTACCAAAGTGTGAAAAGCTTCACCCTCAATAAAAGTAGAAACTCTACCCAAATGTGGAAAACTCCACTCAAAAGAGTAATACTATTCCCAATTACAATCCAGAGACAAAGGTAGAAAAAGAAAAGAAATTAACCACTGTTGATCTTGTCGAAGAACCCGAAGTCATATCTTCACCTCACAACAAACAATTTCACTTTCTTCTCTCACATGCACTACCAATAGTAACCCTATCTAGATCTGGAATCTCTCAAGTCTCTCCTAAAGGAGAACACTCTATGGAGCTTCCCCAAAGGGAAAGCACACCGAACACATACCTCTAATCACATATTTATAGACTAGAGATATGAATACCACTTAGAAATGAAGAGCCAACTCCAAACACTACTTCTTGAGCATTAGAATCCTCACTAATGAGTCTCTTCACGGATTCCACGAATTCTCATCGAATTCGTCATACCTATTGGTTTATCTTTATGTTTTCACGACTTTCAATGTGACTGAACGCTTTCTCA